>JALIZF010000922.1:0-105951 GCA_029948255.1 Telmatactis stephensoni
GATGTGTGTTTCACTGACTTACCGAGCACATGGGCTTACATTCTCGTACTCATTGCAAGAAAGAAGTTCCAGAACTCAGTTCTAGCTGGCTTTTGAGGTAAGATCAAACAATCTCTCAAGAGCAAACTATACCATCTACAGAGACGCTGTCCCTTAACTAATTGCCAGATCGAGTCCATTGGAGCACGATGAGAACTGATCTAAACCAATCGACTTATCGTCCATGCCATTCAGCCAAACCGACCAAAACCACTGCCCATTGTGGCAAACAAACCGAATCAATGGTCCATCGAGGCAAACAAAACAAATCAAAACAATCGTTCATTGTCAGAGAGTATCGAGGCAAACCAACCAAAGCAATCGCCCATTGAGGCAAATAAACCGAATGTTAAATTACTATTACCTTTAATTATAATTGACAAATAGTGCTACGCATGTATGATTTTAGTTACTACTGTTTCTTATTATTTAGGCTTTTTCGTTTAAGCTTAAAATGTACAAGCATATTATTTCCTGTTGTCGTTATATTTTATTGCATTTATGGTTTAGATCTTTGTACTTCCTCTATTAAATAAATTTACTCGTTAAAGAAATGTATTTCTTGTTGTTGTGTTTTGTTGTTTTTGTGTGTGTGTGTGTTTGTGTGTGTGTAGGGGGGGGGGGGAGGGGCGCGGTTGCAAATATATATCAAGTACAACTACAATCTTCTGTTTCTGCTCATTAGCATCTCATTTGCATTGAATTTTGCACATGTGAGATTAGATGTTTGACCTAGGCCTAAGTAATGCTATGAAGGAATATATATAGCGATTATATCTCACAGTGTACGTTCCTCACATCTTCAGATCAAAAATTACCAAACTCCAGACATAATAACATATACTAGCCGTATTAATTTGCAAAGACAGCTCGCAGCACTTCACTTTCTATTAGAAACGGCTAGTATAGTTACCTTATTGATAATTCACTACTTTCTGAATACCAATCTGGTTTTCGTCCTCAACATTCGACGGTCTCAGCTTTGATACAAATGTGCGACAAGTGGTTGGAAGCCATGGACAAAGGTCTATTAACAGGGGTAGTATTTATAGACATTCGAAAAGCTTTTGATGCCATAAATCACTCGATTGTTCTAGACAAATTAAAAGCCCATGGTATTTCAGACATAGAGCACAGTTGGTTCAAATCGTACTTGTCCAATAGGAAACAACAATGTTTAGTTAATGGTTATTTATCTTCTTCAAAAGAAATAATTTGTGGAGTTCCCCAAGGTTCTATTTTGGGGCCTTTGTTGTTTCTTATTTATATCAATGATTTGCCAACCTGCCTCCACTTCGCCACACCCTGCATGTATGCAGATGACACACAAATATTTGCTTCTTCATCTGATATTGATGGTCTTTCTGAACAATTAAATCCTGATTTAAATAGTATAAGCGATTGGCTAAAAGCCAATAAGCTTCAATCACATCCTGATAAAACAAAACTGATGATAATAGGATCAAGTCACAATTTAAAGAATAAGACAAGTGATCCCTGTAATAATATTTCAATGAATGGCAAAATCGTAAAACGAGTGGGTCTGCATACATGTTTAGGCGTAAATCTTGACGAAAAGCTTTCTTTTGAAAATCATATTGAATACATCTGCAAAAAGGCGAGCGCGGGTGTTGGAGCCATAAAGCGCATAAAGCCCTTTGTTCCAATAGGCTCTTTAACAACACTCTATAAAGCACTTGTCCAGCCCTACTTCGATTATTGTTCCCCCTTATGGGATACTTGCAATAAAACTCTCAAAGACAAGCTACAAAGGGTACAAGCCCGTGCGGCTAGGGTGATCACAAGTGCTTCATATGACGTTCGATCAGCAGACTTGCTTCAAAGGTTAAACTTAAATACTCTTGAAAGCAGATGGAAACAATTAAAATTATCATTTTTATATAAAATATTAAATGACCAAGCTGCACCTAATTTAGCAAAGCTTTTCGTCAAAATTAAAGAAAATGAAAACCTCAGTTATATATTAAGAAATTCCGCGACTGATCTAGCACTTCCAGGGCCTAAACGAAACTTTTTGAAAAGAAGTTTTGGATATAGCGGCGCTGCCCTGTGGAACAGCCTACCAAAAGAGGCTAAACAAGCAAGCTCTCTTAGGCTGTTTAAGAGAAGTATAACCTCCTTTTGCTCGTGATCTGGGGTTGTGCTGTTTTATACTTTTCATATTTGCTTTTATTATTATTATACAGTGTTTTTTATATCAACTAATATCAAAACGATTGATGTACATATAACTAATTATTATTATATATTTTTATACTACGCCACATTTGGAAACCAGCGCACATACATACGTATGTAGCGTTGAAATGTTTAGCGTGATTAAATAAAGTTCATCATCATCATCATCATCAGATAAGAAGAGTTCCACGTATTCCGCAATATTCTAGTTTCTAGGTGTTGGTACGGGACTTTGTCAAAGCCTTCGTGAAGTCCAACACTGTAACATGCACGGATTCGTTTTACATTTACAATATCATGAATAGTGAGAATTAGTTGGAGTTCAGTTGAACGCTTGCACCTAAACCCGTGTTGGCAATCCGTAAGAATGTCAGTGGCGTTCAAAATGTTTCATAACGCGATTCAGTGTATAATGTGCTCAAGGATCTTGGATGTAATACAGGTGAACGATATCGGTCGATAATTAGTAGGGTCGGACTTTTTCCCTTTCTTAAAAACACCACACACATTTACATTTTTCCATCTATTAGGTACAGTACTAGTGTCAATTGAACTTTGGTAAGGTCAGTTAGAATTTCAGCAATTTCAGCTGCATATTCCTTGAGAAACTAGGGAGGGATACCAACTGGTCCAGTATAGCTTTATTTGACTTTAAAGAACGTAGCTGCTTCATAACTCCGTTAACAGAAATGTTGAGAGGGTCATTTCTTGGTTTTCCATCGTTTCCTATATTAGGAATACTTGTAAGATTCAGTTGCGAGGACATTACAAAAATGCGGATTTAGACTTTCTGCTTTGGAGTGACGGCATCGTTAATCACTGTTCAGTCAATTTCAAAATCTCCAGGGTCTTCTTTTTTCAGTTGTTTGATGAACGACCAAAACCGTTACTATACGATGTTATCCATGAGTACAAATTGGAACGACATTTCTTCAATAGCTTATTTACTGTCAAAGGATTCTAAAGTACTCTTTTTGGAACAGATATATTGACAGTTGGAATAACTTACCTAATAAAATTGTTGAAGTAGAAAATGTTAAAATGTTTAAGAAGCGATTGTACACGCACTTAAAGGATCGTCAGTGAATCTGCTACTAAAATATCGTTATAATTTTATCTTCATATACATATTACATATATTTTATATTTATTTTATATTTTATCATAATTTTGGAGGTCAGCTCAATATGGGGATTTAGTTCCTCCCTGCTGACACCCTATTTGCATTATTAGTCAATTGTTATTTTATTAGTCAATTGTTATTTTATTAGTCAATTGTTATTTTATTAGTCAATTGTTATTTTATTAGTCAATTGTTATTTTATTAGTCAATTGTTATTTTATTAGTCAATTGTTATTTTATTAGTCAATTGTTATTTTATTAGTCAATTGTTATTTGCAAAATAAAGTTGTTATATATATTAGAGTACAGACCGACAGAAAAATGGAATCTATTTGTTTTATATAATATTCATCGAAACATTTCAACCAATCACAGCGCGCGTTAGATTTAACGACGTCATCTATGTTTGTGTTCTGTACCTTATCTGATCTTATTGACGACCAACAGATATTTACCACACAATAATATGTGTTATAAATTTCCTTTTTAATCACAACTATTTGCATTATCTACAATTTAACAAAGTTCAGTGTCTTTCAAATGACTGTAGTTTTATGCCACTTTCAGTGACTGGCCGATTAGTATCTGTCATCGTTTCACCTCTCGTTATATCAACTACGCTTTGGTTTTCAAACTTCTTGCATGAAGAACAAGTGAAAACTTTGTGGAAATGTACTTTGATTTTCTCTGATCCTTCAACAAGAACGCTTAGCAGACTTGACAGCAAACACAGGCCAAGAATAAAAGGAATAACTGTTGAAATGCCAGCTAAATAGATCTTCCAAGGAGTCTCCTTATTGTCAATGCGATACTTTCGAAATGGAACATAATCACCAAAGCCTATGGTTGTAAAAGTCACGAACCAGCAGTAGACACCCTCAAGGAAAGTCCAGTTTTCGACATAGACTTCCACTCCAGCTAAGATGCAAGTCAGAAGAAACTGGCAGCTGATTATGATCGCAAAACACTTAAAAAGCTTTTTCTGATGATTCTGTATTTTCAAAACTTTTTTTTCAAACGTGGCAGTCGCAGTCTTTAGTCCAAGAATGGCAAGTTCCCCACAAGTCTTTAAAGCTAGCATTGCAATTGGTAGACCAATCAAACAGTATGGAATGGTCATTCCTTGTCCAAGTCGTGTTCTTGGAGTCATGTCACCGTAACCTTCAATAGAAACTCATGAATTAAAATGTGTGGGTGATTTGTAGAACATATGTAGGGGGGAGTGTCGGAAAGATGCCTTGTCGTTCCATTCCTCCTCTACTTTGTTCTTTCTTTCCTCCATTATCCCATTACCATCCTTTTCGGCTATGGACGAAAGACTAGCTTCCTGCCTAGTTTTACATCATTTACTATGACGCCAATATACATATAACATCTATTTCAAAAAAGGTTGTCACCGCTAAGAGCGATAGCGATAGGTAATAGGTCATTCCAAGACCGCAAAGCACTATTGATTTCTTAATTAAGCATCCTAAATCTTTCTTACACTCTTCCATCAAATATTGGCTATTCATATGTAAATCAATTAGAATCATAGTGCTTTGCGGTCTTGGAATGACCTATTACCTATCGCCTATCGCTCTTAGCGGTGACAACCTTTTTTGAAATAGGTGTATACAAGATTTGTCACACACACACTCCATCATTAGGTACACGTTATACCTTTCACATAAGTAACGATAAACCTTGTTTAGGGCCTTCACTGACTAGGGCATAGCTATCGATAACTACGGTTGTTGTCGATAACTGTCCACACACTGGAAAAAAGCAGTAGTTTAGTTACCGATTTTAGTTGTCGCTCACAACTAGATATGGAAAAGTATTTCCCTTATAATTAGTCTATGGAGGCCCTAAGTGTTAATATTTGTGTAGGGGACGGGTAGAATAACAACAACAACAACAACAACAACAACAACAACAACAAAAAGCTCATGCTCCCTTTAATTCGTCGCAAGACCAGGGCCTGTAATAACCTAAGCCAGTTCCTTCCTTGTTCATTTGATATACCCTTGACCCTTCCCCTCAAGTGTACGGCCTTGTCACTTACCAACAGTAGTCAAAGCAGCGAATGTAAAGGCACAACCAGTAGTTAATGTCCAGTCTTCTGTGTTTTGTAGTTGAACTGCTTCAGAAGCTGCTTTTACAAATTATCAAGTCGGTGGTGTTTGTTAAATTGTACTTAACTGCCATTGTTTCTCTTAATTTCTCAAGTGTTCTACGAGAAAGAATTATTGATATTGTGAAATGAATACTAATGCATTTATGTTAGTCTTTTGTTTATTTTTGTGTTCATACCGATTAATATCGGTATGAACACAAACCCAGTTCGTAGCTTGTTTGACTGAAAAATTAAGCCTGACCACTGAAGCTTTTCTCTTGAAAATACGTAGCAAGATTATATATAAGAGATAAGAACTACACTGAAACCACTTGGAAAAAAGCAAGATGATATTAACACAACCAAATTCGCATTACCTGTTTGCTGTAGTAGCATATGTCTCGCTTCTCCTCTCCATCAAACAGAACAACCATCCTCCAAGTACGCCATAAGAAAAAGAACAAAACACATCGGAGCAAACATTTCTTGAACAAATGCATCTCGTTGAGCTGTTAAACTGTAGAATTAAGCTGATAAGAAAACAGAATAACTATAGCATTCATTAAAACTGTGAATGTATTATCACAACTAATTGCAAATTGGACAACTTATCACGGAATTGAACAGTCTTATGAACAGTCTTTTTATATTTTTTGCTCTTACATTGAATATACTTATTTGTATTTACATATACTATACATTTTTAATATCATGTTTCTTAGAATCGCGAGATTCTACCATATGATCTTCAATAAAGTCATTTTCATTGAACCTACTTGAACTTCTTGTATCCATGCAGTTAAAATTACTTAGCGTTTCGAGAGAAAAATGAACAAAGTGCAAATAAATTCATAATATGGAAATAACTGAAATAAAGTCGCCAGTATCGACAGGTTTGTGGAATAACTGATCAATAATGCATAACATTCTAAATTATTATCAAAAAGAAATGAATAATACTTTCAATCTATTGTCATAGAAGGCGTCATAGCTTCAGCGGAAACGTAAATTGTTTTTCACATAACACTGATTGGTGAATTTCTTAAATATAACAACTCGCTTACAAAATTCAATTGTGGATCTAAGTGCAAAGTCTACCCTTGCCAAACCTAGGTGGATGTCATGCCACTATAGTGGAATAAAATATTCCAGGAAAATTCATAGAATTCATACTGAAATACTGAAAGAGAGAAATTCATCTTTCATTTAAACTTCCACTTCATTCTGTCTCATGCGTATGCAGTACTACACTGTCTTTCATATACATCTGTAAATACTGGCTTTTTCGATAGTTTTGTAATGGCGACGATAACCTTATTAATAATTCAGTTTCCCCGACTGATTTAAACTTACACAACAACAAAACTGAAGACCTTTTAAAGCCACAAAAAAGACTTGCTGAATGATGATAGTTTACGATACAAACGGTAAATGTATAAATGTCAGTGTATAAAGTTGGTCAAAGAAAGAAAGAAAGAAAGAAATCATCTCCTTTTCTTTTTTCTTCTTCTGATATTCATCCCTCCTTTTAAGATACAACTACAATAGTACCTTTATTAACCGAGAATCAGCAAGTAGTCGGTTAATATTGGTTGATCCTTATATAAATATAAAATAGAATAAATTACCTTTGAAACCTGTGCGACCTGTGCGCTTTGGGGGTTAACAACGTGTAAAGAATACTTAATTCAGAGTTGCTAGATTTAAATAAAAATGCACAGTAACAACTTTACAGGTGTGCACATGGCACTAGGAGTCATCCTGGCCGAAAATTATCCTTGCCTTGCCGTATTTTTGGTGTCGTGCAAATGGAGTTTTAGTCTAGTTTTTACATCCATTGTAAGTAGTGTACAAACACTGACAGTGTGCAAAACGTTGCACGATTTGTATAAGTAATTTGCATTGCAGTACAAATTACTTTTTCCTGCCGTGTTAGCGATTAACATTCCTGCTCTCAGCCAATCAGAATCGAGAAATTTTTTCATGTATATTATTAAGTACTAAATAGCACTAATTAAACAATAGAAAACAATAGAATTAGCATAATTTAGTGCTATTTAGTACTTTTTTATGTTGCACACTTTTAGTGTTTGTACTCTAATGATGTGTATTTCATTATTTCTATTAAAGACTTTATCATCATCATTATCATCATCATCATCATCATCATCATCATTATTTTATTCATAAACCTACACATTCTGTAGGCCATTTCTTTTACTGAGACATGGTTAACAACTATATATTTGGCAACCATGTTGTCCATATGCTGATACCATATAAATAGCTTTTAATCGTGAATAACACCAGATAGCACTTTTCGTAGTATACTTATTATTGCTGCGAGCGAAGCGAGTAGCCTCCTATTCGGAACACAGTATAATCTGTGGATGTCACTAGACGAACATGCGATACATACGATCAGCGGTTCAAGTCCATACCGTATCGAGAGTCGATTCAAGGATGTCACTAGACAAACACGCGATACATACGATCAGCAATTCACATCTTTTCCTAAATAAACTAGCTTTTTAAAATCAGTTAGTTTTATAATCATTGCCAATTCTAGCCGTTTGTGATTGTTTGAAAAATTGCTTTACTACTCAAAGTGCTAAATATTTTGAACTGTGTGTGTCCGACACTGATCCTGAAGAATTATGTTCTGTAATTCAATATTGAAGGTCAACTAGCAGTGTTCGTCACACAACGCACAGGAGATAGACAAGAAACATTTGATATATCAGAGAAAGCGGTGTACTTTCGTAAGTTTTAGGGGAACAGTTCTGCTAACGTGGATACACCAACTGCTTTGTGCTCGCAACATTTCACTTTCTATTAGAAATAGCTAGTTATACTTATACTTATTATCATCATCATCATCATCATCATCATCATCATCATCATCATCATCATCATTATTATTACTATAAAAAAATGATAAATAATGAAAACAAACATAGCTATAACACAAACGTGTTTATAGCCAAGATATGGGGCCACCAAATTTTGCTGACTCCCCACACAACAAACTACAAACAAATGAATACATTGCCAACAGGTGTTGACATATTGGTTGACATATTGGTAAACCGTTACTGAACTAAGTGAAATACGTTGACGCAAAAAGTAGCACGTTTTAGACCTTGATATGAATTGCTCCCAAGCTGGAGCTGCTTCGGCATTGCATATTTTATGAATCTAAACAAATGTAAACCTTAAATGGAATGGAATGATTAAATAAATAAGTAAATAGATAAATGGATAAATAAGTAAATAAACAAACAAACAAACAAATAGATAAATAAATATATGAATAAATGAATGAATAAATGAATGAATAAATAAATAAATGAATAAATAAATAAATAAATAAATAAATAAATAAATAAATAAATAAATAAATAAATAAATAAATGAATGAATGAATGAATGAATGAATGAATGAATAAATAAATAAATAAATGAATAGATAAATAAATAAATGAATAAATAAATGTAAATGAATAAACGATCAATGACGAAGCGGGGGTCAGAGTAGGCGATGTTTGATCAACCATGGTGCCAACGTCTTACTTGTACATTTCTATTTTTGTAAGTTTTAAGTGGCCAAAGTCGGTCAATTAACCCTTAAATTACATTAAATTACATAACGTTTGTTTTCTCAAAATCAGCTTCATTTTGTATTAAATCAGTAGTGAATAGTACACGTTGTGTTCTCTAATTTGATAACAGTTTTAGATAATACATAGTACGTAATTGAACTTGATTGTATAAACATGATAAACTCGACCGTAATCTTTTCAATCTGTTTAAGTACTTCACCTTTTCTAGTTGAGGTTGCTTGAATCAGAATCAGAATCAGAATCAGTTGATGTCAGTTTGAGCAATATAACCGGGTTTATAACCTTTTATAAACACTAACCTTTTATAAACACTGGTAGTCACAGCTGACTGTGTTGTTCTGATGGGCTGTTATGCTAATTGCCAGTATTGCTATCACGATGTAAACATTGGTATAAGCAAAGGTCAATCTACGCATATTAATTATCTGATGGTAAAAACTGAAATAGGTTCTATTAATGCACATTGTAAAACCCAAAACCACAGATTTCACCATTATTTTAGCTATCACACAAGGTGAGTTTTATCAAGAATTTCTACAGCAAGTTCTAAGATACATAATCATTTAACCATTCATCCTTGAAAGCTTAAATTTCTCGGGCAAGGCCCGAGTCTTAAAATGCAAGCGTGTTGTAACGCGACAAAAGTCGCGCTTGCGGCGCTTATGCGCAAGCCCGAAAGTCACTTCCGGTGCCATCGCGCGGGCGCAAGATTTTGCAAGAGTTCTGATGAACAATCACATTAAGAGTTTGCAAAAAGCTTCGAAAAGATCGAAGATGTCAAGGAGTTGTGTTGCTGGATGATAAACTGTATCGTACCTCATTTGCTCAAACTTGCAATTTGCACACGCCATTTGCAGTAAACCCACACTAAAAGATAACAAGGAGCGAAATTTTTTTGGAAGAGACCAAAAATTCAATCTGAATGTGGACAAAATTTAACTACAATTGACAAGACAATGATTACAATATCTGTCGAACAAACACGGTTAATCGAAGGCGACATGGTGGATTACAAAGGTGCCTTACTTAATACAACTTAATACTCTCGATTGCTATAAGCTTATTTATTTTAAGATAATGTCTTTTATGCTGATGATTTCAATTCTTATTTTACTTAAATTAAGCGAGTACATTATCGTCACCCGGGATATTTCTATCCGTCGATTTAGTATATGTAGCTTTGTATCATTTAGTCTGTGTCAAATTGACACGAAAAATGTGATGGAGCCAGAGAAAACAAAACTTTTGTACGTACATCGTATATCCACATGGTTGTTACGTAAAAGAATCGAAGTCTCGTTATGCTAAGTTTGTTAATTGTAATCGTGTTGTATGCATGCGGCAACCATGTGGCATCGTGAGTACCCACTGAAACAAGCTAAAAAGTCTCTCACAGAAGAGCAGAAAAAATAAGGAAATGTGTATGGAAACGTTTTCTCAAAAACACTCCTATATCTTCAAGAATGCATTATTATGTGAAATAATTCAGGCTTAGAAGAAGAAAATCACAGTATAAGGTTTCCCAGAAGGTCTGTACAAAAATGAAAAAATCGACTCCAAATAGAAAAGGAAGTGTATCTTTGAGAAAATATTCACCTCTATTTACATGCGTCAAGCGTTTACAGGAATGCTAATCACAGAAGGTATTGTGCTACATTACCGAGCTTTGTCATGACATCGAATCGAATCCTGGGCCTCCTCCCTAACAATCCAGGCACCGTACAGTCAAGACAACATTATGATGTTTGGTGAAAATGCTGGAAAAATTGTGTTGCTATGAGTCAATGACATAAGCCCGAGTTAACGATCACGGATCGTCTAGTTTGTGATTAGGGCCGACTGTGTAGTCAACGTAGAGGCATCTATTTATTATCGAAGTAACAATATTTGTCGAAGTAACAGTATTTACTAAGGGACGGACCATTAGATAAGTGATGGGGGGGATGGGGCAAAAGCAAAAAAAAAAAAAATTATTTCCAATAAAAATTTTGAAAAAAATCATTTCCACTTTTGGTGGCCAAAATAAAATTTATGCCAATCCCAAACTCCCCATCCCCCCCCCCCCCCCCCCATCACTTTTCTAATGGTCCGTCCCTAAGTTTACTAAGTTCGAACGTGAACCATTCAACCGCTCAATCAAACTACCGGCACCGTACAATAGGTTTGTGAACAAAAGCAAAACCGACAATCATGCCGCCAGCGCACCAACACGCCCTAATTAGACCGATACCGCTAATTAGACCGCTAATTACGCAACACCAGGTAATGACCTATCTGACTTTATTCTTCACTTGACTCTGAAGATGACTTTCGCTCAGGTTGTCGAAACGTCAGTCACACCAAACAGTCCTTCACAGGACTACATCCACCCGGATGATCACATTACAAATATTGTTACTTCGAGAAATATTGATTCACCTGGGTTCAGGCCTTTCTTTGCAGTACAGACATCTGTGCTTGATTAGCAATCACCTTGACAAGTGACTTAAACACCGATGTCGCTATTGAATAATTTTTCGGGAAGCTCACATACAGGTTCAACTGTACGTCTTATCTCCTCCCTATGCCCCTCAACACTGCCTTCAAAGGCAACTTGCACTTGCGGTAAGTGGGCAGCAACTCTTATTCCCTTTTCCTGATAAACTCCCACATTCAACTCTACATTTTTCTCCCACAAGCGGACATTCCTCGTAAAACATGGTAAAAGTTTAACTGTATACAGTTAAAGATGACAACATGGTACAATTTGAGGATGCAAGAACGTGCTATATTTTTTCATGCTTCATTCATGCACGTGAATATAACTAGTAGACAGATGAGCCTGCTAATTTTGCAACAAATGTAAAAACCGAGGCTCAAAGAGTAAAGATTATGCTTATTTTTACTGGAAATTATGCTTACTTTTATGTGATTCTAAGCAAGCAAGTAGGCACTAATCATATAGGTACTACAAGCAAAGTGGAGACAGCAGTTTGACAGTCATGAATTAATTCATTATCAGCGCAACTGTGCATGAACGTCAAGCATTCAGGCCATGGTCTTTATTCTATTTGAATGTTTAACGTAAATTACTGCATCACCAGTTACACTGACAATGCACTAGTGGGGCTCTGCCGCAGGCGTCTCCATAATCTAAGAATTTGAATTTTTATATATCTTGGGTTTCCTGTGTTGCCTAGCTTTTGCCTAGCTAGAATGTGAACACGATCTCTAAATCCTTTAGACCCCTCTCCTCAGTCCCCCTCTTCTCGAACAAGAATCCCACATGCAGGAATCCCAAAGAGAGGGAGAGAAAATAGAGATGCTTGCGGAGGGGGCTAGGGTTGATTGATTATTGCACAAATTGGAGAAATCGGCTGGGAGCAGTTGTTTGAAAGATGGTAAGCGCTATCCCAGGGTTAGCGTGAGAAGCTTTTTGGTCGCTTCCCGAGACTTTCGGGCAGCAAACCCGAGGAACGAGTGAAAATACGGCTTTTTCTCAGGCTAAAGGTACGGTAATACGAGCAGCAAAATCGTGCAACTTGTCGGGCAACATTGTTGCGTTGCAAGTTGTAGAGCGATGTTGCTGGTATTACCACCCCGCGCGCAACTTGTCATGCAACAAAAATCGATGTTGCAGGTTGTGAAAATTTGTTGCACAAAGTAGAACCACTTTGGCAGCCTGTCACCGTTAGGCTCATTTATTTCCTCTCTGGAAGATTTCATAGCACAACTGCATCTAACAAGGCCAACCAAACAAATGTTCAAACAAACAGGGCACATGACGATTCTTGTTTTATCAACTGCATGTTTGTTATAAGCTAAGTATATGCTAGTTGAGCGAGAATATAACAATTTGTACAGATTATACACATTCGCCCATTTGGAAATCCTTTTTGCTCAGTCGTACCTCGATTGCGCGTGATATACACCACAAGTTCAAAAACGTTGTCGGGCGAGAACTACGACTATTAATACTGAAAAGGAATATGGGTAGGTGAAACAGTACTCGTTCTTCAGCATTGGTCTTCATTTTAAACATCAACAAATGAAGTCAAACTCGAGACAGTAACAGCCCGTGAGAATATAAGAATGCATTTGAATGAACAAGAACATATTCTCCAGATTTCTACGGGTTTTTGCTATAGCTTTTGAATATCTTAAAATAACGAAATCGAGTCTGAGCAACATGCAACCCGGAAGTAAAAAGTTGTTAACGTGGTCTTGGTTGGTGTAGTCGCACCGTAACAATTACTGTCGTCAAGGAAACGTAGCACTCAATTAATGTAATTTATTCATAAAATCTATTGTATTCTATTGCCGTTCTATTTATTGTCTTATGTGATATTCATTATATTCTTTATGAAAATATTACGTCAACTGGGTGCTACGTATAGAATTTACAACACTTGGCGTAAGTTGATCGACTTCACAGACGAACTGCATATGATCACTTTGTATTGCAATAACTTGATTTGAAATCATCGCTGACTTGGACTAATTATCAGACTGAATATTTTTGTTTAGACGAACCTATTCATAAGCCTGCCGCACACGCTGAGAAACTGTGTGAGGAAACTGCCACACGAGGCACTTTTCTCATCGTGTGCTCTTTTACCTGCTCTTTTTTGGCCTCGCGTAGCCAAAGTTGCAACGTCTGCGGCAAGAAATCGTCTGAGCTAAGTGCCTCGCGTGGCGGTTTCCTCACGCAGATTCTCAACGTGTGCGGCGGGCTTAACTGTGAGGGACGAAATGTACTGTCGCTCAGATATATGCATAAATAATTTTATCGAGGTTATTGATGCCTTATCAACCAATACAGGTTATAAATTTGAAAACTTCACTACCACACCGAGCTGGGCAGAGTTCAACCGCAAAGCAGTTCTTTATATCACGCTTTTTTTCCCTCCTTTCATCATCATTTTTGAAGCACAGCGGCAAGAATGTCCTTCAGCTTTCTCATCAAACTATTGTTCGGCTGAGTGCTGCATGACCCGGTTAGAGTCTTGTCGTTTATCCTTTGTCATCGGACTGAAGGAATACGCATTTAGGAATTTTCTGGTATTATTTTCTTTAGCTTACACATTTGTCTCCAGACTTTTGACAAGCCTATGTAGCCTTGGGATTTGCTCATTTGTGATGACACTACTGTCTGTTCTTTTTCGTTGAATTTTGTAGTTATAAATGAGAATCTTGATGGCGCGATGTAGAAACGTCCCAATAAAACAAGCTACAACTGCTATAGCCAGTTGTAGGAACAGTCCACTCAAGTCTTGGATTTTCAACTGACTTGGAGGTCTCTCGTATACGCACTTGTACCTGTTAACCCAGAATTTCTGTATAAAATCAGTCAGTCCTTTGGATTTGAGTCTCTGTAGAACATCGTTGAATGGTGCAAACCATGGAGAACCTTTCTTGACGGCAATGGCAGCACCTGACATTGCAAAAGGATCACCAACAACTTTTAACGAACAGCTTGGGTCGTTTAAGGACTCGTAAGCCAGGCTGATATGATCAGCAATGAAGACATCGAGCTCTCTGTGAAACAAAGAAATGTTTCAGTCCAAAACGATTCTATGCTCGTACTAGCTAAATTATTCCTGATCCTCCGCGCAAACAAAATGAGTTCCCGCGGACGTGACAAAAAGAAACCAAGAGACCATTTACTATTATGATCTCTTGTAGAAACTGAATTTATGAACTAGACGGTACGGAGACTACAAAGCGATGATGTAGAGAATATAGGAGGTTCAATGTATTACTTGATAAAGAATGTTTAGAGATTGTGAAGGACAGGTCTGCCATTTTTTAATTTAGCTGTATTGAATGTACTTTTACAATTACAAATAAAGAAATTATTAATACAGAAGCCGATTTAATTTAACTCCTCCAAAAGCGTTTCTTTGTACAGTAGTTCCAAGTCCTGGGTTCCTGTCGTACAGGTAGTTTTTCGAACACAGGAAGCCCTAGCCTCCTCCGCAGACAACTCTTGGGCTTCCTGTGGCAATGCAAATAGGGGAGGAGGAGAGAAAAACGCAAGAGTTAACTACTTCTCCCTTCTCTTGTCCCAGCTGAATATTTAACAAAATAAGTCATATTACCCTGTCTTGACTTTGTTTACACCTTCGCTGACACTCTCCACGTTGTTTGTTCGCATGTGGTACCACATTGACCTTAAGTATGTATTGTCTGCATTAGCAAAGAAGTCAGCCATGTACGACCCAGTAATGGTTCCATATTTGAACCCCGGCGGTGGATTAGCAATCTGCAATACAGTCAGCACAGACAACATGAATCAGAATTAAACCTGGATACGCGATTCATATGTACAACTCGATTTAGAATCCTGCAAATGATACACAGCATTGCAGAGAAACAACCACTATTTTAACCATAAACAATCATACACTATTGGTGTTGGGTGGGATCTTAAGTCTTGCCACCAACTACTGACGTCACACTTCCCTTATGAGACTGGTGGAATAACAAAGCATTATTCAGAACGTCAAAAAGCAAAAAGGAAACGAAAAGAGATTATAAAATCATTGAAACGCTATTTTACCATGTTTCATGATGACATGAACTCATCAGCGACGGCGACCATTAACGATAAGAACAACAACAACCACAACGACAACAGAAACAAAAGCATTTCCTTTCAATGAGTACTAATAATGAGTACTATTAAGGTACAAAACGCTAAACTTTCTTTTACCTTTTCATCATAAATGCTCTCCACGGAAGTAAATTTATCATCAACAATAAGGAATGCTGCTAGATTAGCCGAGTAACTTGACACCAACATTAGCATGGCAACTCCGAATGCAACTGAAGCAAGCCTGGCTCCATTTAGAAGAGGCTTAGCTTCATCAGCTGGCCGTCCAAATGCTAACGCCAGCGTAAAACAAACTGCATTATCCAGTCCAAATGGACCGTAAACCACAGAGCGGGGCTTTTCCCTTGTGTTGGTGTCTTTTAATCCTTCTTCTTCGAAAAGACGTTTGAGGTGTTCTGCCTGGAAATCAGAACTACGTGCTTGTTCCTCCATGAGAAATTTTTGAAACTCCTCGTCGTCAAAGTTTATGTCTGCATCCGAAATGTCGTATTCGTAGCAACATTTTGGCTGGTTGCGATTGGGAGCAAATTTCTCAACAAGCCACAAGAATACAATCATTACACCAACACTTCCCAGTAGAGTCAACCAAACATTTGAAGTGAAGGGTCTTAAATAAGACAACCAATAAATATTGTTTCCTTTTTTGCTGTACTCTTTAACAAGAAGCCGTATTCCTGAAGGTGCATAGGGCTCTGTGAAGTCCAGAACTTTTGATCTTCTAGCACTGACATACAAGTCTAAAGTCACATCACCTTTGTTTTCCAGTAAATCACGGACAATGCCATTCCAGGAATCATTAATAGTATTATATACACCATACTGTCCGTCTTCACTAAACCTAAGATCAGGATCAAAACCAATTTCTCCTTTAATAAGATTAAGTACATCTATAGCAAAACCATAGCAGCATAATTCTATTTCCTGAGATTCATTATCAGTCGGTGATGTTACATTTTTTCTACAGATTTCCGCGCTTTGTGGACAAGGTTTGTTTTTAAGCTTAGGCAAAGACATAACGTTTGGTGGGTATTCGTTGATTAGTGCACGAAGCTTAGGGCGTGTTTTGTAGACTGTAAGGTCGGCGGTCCTTCCGTTCCAGCCTCCTATTCTTTCTCGAATGTACTGCCCAAATTCGTTTTCAACCATGACGTTAATATCGTAGTGAGAGAATTTACGTTCTCCGTCATCATCAAACATGACAAGACCTGTCTCTCCTGTAAACTGTGCTTGTAAAAGACACCTAGTAAGAAAGACATGTAGTAATGAGTGAGCTTAAATTGGGAATATAACATAGTTTGGTCTTATATACGGGTAACACAGCAGTCAATTTTTTTTAGCCTAGGAAGCCTAGGTACCAATTCTTAAGAAAACGCCGGTTCGGCAAAAAACGAAAGACAACTTTGAAAGCGATGTCGTCCAAGCTCAAATCTGGATGTCTAAGCTGTACATTCTGTAAGGTAATAGATTAGTCTCTAACAAACAAATACTCAATGAGTCAAAAATTTGAAGTTCAAATTTGCGAATTTTCAGTCTGCCAAAGCAAATATTAAGATCACAGAAAACCCGTACAGAATTTATCGTTCAGATTTATCAAAAAGAAAAACAATAGATAGAACAAGGATTTTACGGTATATTTTGGTATATTAACCTTATTCCATATTTGAACTACACACTAGATAAAAATCTCCTAAATAGTAATAATACGAACAAATAATATTTCGAAATAAATATTTCATGGGCTCCATGTGGTCACGACGCGGCCGCGCAAAATCCCGCGAAATCTGGCGCATGCGCGGACCGCGGTGTTTATACGGGTCAGGTTTTTAAGAAGCAGGCCGCATAGCTCGCCCAAATCTTCGGACAATACCCCAGGCTACTTGGCGTACCGAGTGCCACTACTCTGCACTGCACTAGACTATTCTGTATACATTTTCCTACTTTTGGCACGATAAAGATGACATCACAGAATCGTACCAGCGCTCTGATTGGTTGCAAATTTTTCTTTGAGTCTATTCTCTAATAAATGCACTTAAAAGACTTTGTTTAGTGGAGAATACTTTTGTTCTCACCACATTTGTATGTGCTTTTATTAGAGTACAGACCCAAGGAAAAATGAAGTCTATTTGTTAAATTCTACACTATAAACTAGAATAATTAACTTTCTATAATATCCTCGAGGTCACTATTGCATTCTCGTTATTAATGTATGAGAGAATTGCCTGGCCATGTTTTTATGATTAAGTCAACCAATCAAAAGGCAATTCCCTATGTATTCAGTAAAACTTTGTGGATTTTCATGCCGTCATGACCACATTTTTCATGAAAATCCAGAGGCTTTAAACAGAATGATAAAGAATTTAATCGCTCGTGTAATTCATAACAACAAAAAAAGATTTTGGGAAAGATTGTTGTTGCTGAGTAAATTTGATAAGAGTGAGGATAAACACTGGTAACAGTCAGCAGACCACAGGCGCATAATGTGATAAGACGTACAACGGGAAAGAATGCGGTTTTGCCTTCATTAATTTGCATTAGACCAAGTTAGAAACTAACCCTACCTGTATAGCTGATTAGTAAATGGCTGGCATTCACACCGACATGAACATTTTTGTTTTTCTTTGGCTTTAGCTATGCTGTCCAGTCCTTTGGTAACAAGAAATATTGCATCATGGATAAGGTCACGTGATTGCCATTGATGAACACGTGGGGTGACCACCAAAAGCTCCCGTTGTACGCTGAAAGGCGGGAAATAATTATCATTGGTGTCTGAGAAGATAACCCACATAAATGCAGGGCCCAACATTTCTAGGTAATCAGCGACTTTGAAGACTGCATCCAGAATAACTGTTTGGTTTGACAGAATCACAAAAGTCGAGCCGACATTCTTGAGGGATTGCATCCTCTCTGCTAAGACATTTAGGTCTGTGTATTTGGTCACAAGCGTTGAGTTGAGTAAAAGAACGTTGTTCAAAGCAAAACTTCGCTCAAAATACGTCGCTGCTTGCATATTCTCGATAGAGTTGTCATAGATTACAACAACTTTTTTCAATCCCAGTTTTTTTAGAACGGGCGCAATTGCATGGGTTTTATCGTATACACTTTCTTGTGAGTTTAGATAAAGTAATGGGAGTCCTTTCCAGACAGATCCGCCATTAAGATAAGACCTCTGTGGAAAAATAAATAAACAATTTAGAATATTATAACAAAGGGAATACTTTTCGTCGCTTGATGCTTATCAGAACCCAGTTATTCAAAAGACTTTTAAACTTGAACTCTCCAAAAACCAACTGATGAACTGAGAGCTGGGTTACTTCCAATAACATGTACTACGGGTTATGTGAAAGTGGGTTTCCAGCGTATTTATACTAGTTATACAATAGTTTCGAGTAGAATACCCTGGGATATATATCCCACTAGTCACTTGTATTTTCTGTAGTCTAGACAACAGCTTTCAGGTGAGTGTGTATAAGCCAGTTCAGAGTTTAAGAATCGTTTTCAGTGCGCATGCGATTTTATCACGAACTTCTCACCTTCTTTTGTTTAAACCTTCTTTTGTGTTTAATATAAAAAAGGTGAGACATTCGGGACAAAATCGCATGCGCATTAGAAACGATTCTTAATCTCTGAACTGAAGAAAATACAAGTGGGATATCCATGGTATGCCTATATGTGATATCCATTGTAATATACATTCAATTACCGCAATGTCTCATGGGAAGAGAGACCGCCGAATATACAACGGCTTTCCTACATTCTGATTGGCTGTATTTTCTATGGTGTGGAAAAAATCGTATTTCACAAAGATATTGTGCAATATTATAGTATAAAATTTTTTTTTTCTTTAAAACTATAACTTTTAACCAAAAGGCTCCAATATAAAACTGGCATTAACATCATATGATTTTGACAAATAATTTTTGACATTATTGAACTACAATTTTACCTTTTGTACGATGCTGATAACAGGGATTTGCTGCAGCTTTGCATACTCCAGGACATAACATGATTTCCTCGACCTAGAGGCTAGTATGACGATGCAGAATGAATGTTTAGTAAACTGTTTGTAAGTCTTTTGTATTGTTGTAATTTCATCAGAACTTCCATTCAAAGAAAGCATATTGAATTTGATATTTGGTACACAAAGGTCAGAGTCATCAGCGTACAAGGAATTTAATCTTGATTCAGATGTGGCACTTTGGAAGTCTGCAGCCATTTCTTGATCAAAGTCATCAAGAACGATCAAAATTCGTACTTGCTTTCTTGTCCATGAGCAACGTGCTACACAAGATGCTACCAAACCCCAACAGAGAAGCAATGACAAAAATCTCGGTGACATTTCTGTTGTAGTTCTATTTCAAATATGCAAACGCTTGAGGACAGCCAATTCCATTTTCATCACGACAAAAGGATTTGAGAGACCTGAGGAGAAGCATAAAAGATGTGTTTATTGTTCAGTTTTATTGTGAGCAAGAATACCCACTGACCATCTGATATTCCATTTCACGGAGAAGCAATAATTTTCAGCTTATAACAAAATTATTTTTTAACCCAAACATTATTACCTTAGTGCAATTAGTTCTAATCCATCAAATGCTTTTCTCACGTTTTGTACAATCAAATTTGAGTTTTGTCACAAGAACTTAACAAGCTTATCGAACTTCGAAATCTTACGAGTAATCTTAGGAAAAAGCTGAAAATGCATGAATTTTAATCTGATCTAAGATTGCCTTATTAACATTTTATTTTGCTTTCTCAATAAAATAAACGAGAAATAACCGTCGTATACCGACTTGCAGTAATTTTTAGCTGTAGTCCAGCCACAATCCACCCGTGCTGTCAGCTTTGATAACTAGCGCAAGTAGTATGGTCTAAGCACCTTTGTTCATTGCAGAAAAGCAAGACTTCGCAGCTCAAGCTAGAACAGCATTAAATATTTACTGGTTGTACTTCAGACCGGATGCAAGTTATCGTTAATTTGAGTGATCTAAACTAAACTGATCTCAATTATTCAGTTAAAAAGCTTTCAAAAATCATATATTTTAATACAGCTCTTGAAGAATTTTTCTTTAACTGGATGTGGAGATTGTTAGATCACTCTAGAGTAAGAAGTCACAAGCATCTAATCGTTAAACTATAAAATCTAATGTGATGATTTTCAAGTGGGATCTTTGAAATGAAAAACAACGAGGAAAATAACGGTCTACCTTTTAGAACAAGACAGCTTCTGCGGTCAACAATGGCATTTTTCGAGAGAGAAAAGTTTCATCGATTTTCTATGTGTAGAGTTCTTAAAGCGATGAAAACGCTGGAAATTTGAAAGTCAATTTTGTCATGCAAATCGACCAAAAACACTACACAGCAATTATAGATTTTGATTTCATCTACAGGCAGCAGGTGTAAAATATTTCACCGTATGTAGTCGTCTTACTAAGTACAAACGTCTATATCTCAAGCTAAATACACAATTCATTGTTCTTTTCCGATATCAAGTCAAAAATACTGGTCTAGGTAGCCAGTCGAACAAGAATGCTGCCACGAAATCAGGAAATTTCAAGTGGAAATGTTAAACCAGGAAAAAATCCGTAGAAGGTTCTGCTTTCTAAACTTCTTGAAATGTGAGCATCATGTAAACATTGTTGCCTTATCTTTATCTAGATATCCTCATACTTCCTAAAAACAGTAATCAAAGCTTACTTGGCGGGTTTGTTGTTGTGGTGACTGATGCTTTGAACCCAAACCATTCTTGTTGCTTTCAGAGCCGTACAAAGTGTGAGATATTGAAATCGGTGCTGGACATTAAATGATCAGGTATACAAAGCAGACAAAGTAGTCTGTAAGACACAAAGGATTTTCCACCTGAATATTAATAAACTGTACGATTAAAGCATTGACCTTACACTTAAGTGAATAGAACGTTAGAACACATTTCAGCATAAGTTACAAGTCATGTGTGATAAGACCGCTGCCCATGATTTACAGGTCTTCTGACTGTCTGCATGGTACATGCAAGTCCGTCCATACTTCCAAGTTAGAGTCATGTTATCTTTTGCTTACCTCTTTACAGGAACAATTCTCCTGCCTCTTTCCAATGAAAAACGAGAGAGAACTGATCTTACTAGTAGTCAGTAGCTTAGTATTTTTGTAACGTATTATCAATGAACAGAAAATCCATTGCATGTTAAAATACAATAATTATCGATAATTGATTTATCCGCTTTGGTTACTCTTATTTTCTATATTTTAAATTCACACCCTGACAGAAAAACAGTCAGTTAACAAACAGTAAACAAGTATCTGTTAAGCTCTGTTAAACAACACCTTCTTTGATTTATTTATAACTTTATAGGTAGTTCACAGTTCATAGTTAGTGACATTTCGTACATGGGAATAAAATACCACTGTTAAAAACTATGGAAAATGTAGAAAATATCATCGTTCATTTTATGAAGTAATAAGTGTCCGGATATTAAAAAACGTCGAATTTATTTTCTTTGCACAACAACAGACAATAATCTATACTATAGGAATACCCCTCTAATATCAGCATTCGTTAAGTTATTTTTATGAAGTAATATATTATTAAAAAACGTTGGATTTTTTTCTCTTTCAGTGCACAATAACAAACATATAAAACCAAACTAGCCAATATGACTCTTTTGCCTGTACTGAGTGTAGATTTTGAACTTAACGCTAACCCAATTTCCTAACGCAATTATTTTTGTTCTGTCATTTATTAATTCATTAACAGAGAGTCTTTTAATAAATGAATGGAAATATGTAACACCAAGAGTACCTAGTTCACTGGCCAAAAATCTTCTAGACTGATTTCAGTTGTGATTTTATTTTTCATCACTAAAAGGAAAACCAATTAAAATTGACAATTGTTGCTATTACAGCTTTAACCGCCGCCCGGTTGGCTTAGGTGATTGAGCGCCGATCTTCAGTGCGGTGGGATCTGCTGTGGACCAACTCTCAGGGCCACTGAATTGAATAACTGAGGAAATGTACTGCCTTTGTCATTACATTTGCAAATGGTTAGACCTTCATGTCTTCTCGGATAAGGACGTTAAACCGTAGGTTTCGTCTCCAAAACCACTTGACATACCCTTACCGACTGGAGGGACGTCAAAGAACCCACACCACTATTCGATCGGGGAAAGTAGGCCATGCATGAAGTTGCCGGTGTGTGTGTGGTCTGTCTGGCTTATTATGCTACAGGACCCACTGTCAATCGGCGTAAAAATTGTTTTGGTGTCCCTGCCTTCTCATTTTTTCTTCATCAAGATGAAAAATGGAACTTGCAAAAAATGATGGCATAAAACCTAAGTGTTCACTTTTGGTTTTGGTGTCAAAATCAGTCGGCATTTTCACCCAAAATGGGTTCCCTTTTGCGAAGAGAAGAAATTTTTTAAAAAGCATCACAAAATAATTTGAATGCTTGTTCTCATTTCCTCAACACGATTTCAACAGTTCTTCTGGCTAAAAAAAGGCGAGAGAACATATCAAATATTTCAAAAGTTTGGCGATGAATTGAAAACAGCCTTCCAGATGCAAACGAACCTCTGCTATATGTTTATGAAACTTTGCAATGATGTTGTAAAAATTACCTTTGCATAATCTTGATGAAAATAATTTTCCATATTGTGTGGAATTTTATAACATTTAAAACGGGAACAATATTCCATCCATAAACTTACATATTAGGTAGATCTGCAGAGTTCAGTTCTGCATGATTTGATCCGCTCGGGTTATCGAACAGCGTTCGTCTCGAGTGAGCCCAACTATAAATAAGGTCAACAACCTGCTGGATATAGAGCCTTCCATAGGCAGTGGTTAAGAGCATCGGACCGAAGGTCGTGGGTCCAATCGTCGCTGGAGACTCGGATTTTTCCGAGTCTTTATTTCACACTCGAAGAAACATACATTTATTAGGAACAATATTGTTGGTCTATCCTTTCTTGTTTTTGTTTTATTGAAGAAAAAATTAATCAAGGACAGTTTTGTCCAGCGTACATTACTGACACCTTATTACTAACGCAGCGTAAATACTCTTTTTATACGGTGTTTATTTCAACTTCACAACTTTTTAGGATGGCCGTGTACTTAAACGAAGGCCATGTATATGCCTGGGTTCAGCAATCTAGCGTTTTCAACATGTGAGCTCAAACAGGTGACAAATTGGCTTCTTTTATAGAGACCTTTGTACTTTATTTACAACCTCATGTCTAGCAGCAGCAGCAGTAGTAGTAGTAGTAGCAGCAGCAGTAGTAGCAGCAGTAGTAGTAGCAGTGGCAGTGGCAGTGGCAGTGGCAGTGGCAGTGGCAGTGGCAGTGGCAGTGGCAGTGGCAGTGGCAGTGGCAGCGGCAGTGGCAGCGGCAGTGGCAGTGGCAGTGGCAGCGGCAGTAGTAGTAGTAGTAGCGGTAGCGGTAGCGGTAGCGGTAGCGGTAGCGGTAGCGGTAGCGGTAGCGGTAGCGGTAGCGGTAGCGGTAGCGGTAGCGGTAGCGGTAGCGGTAGCGGTAGCGGTAGCGGTAGCGGTAGTAGTAGTAGTAGTAGTAGTAGTACACGGTCGTAGCCACCATTTAAACATTGGTACGGTTTTTAAAAGTTGGTCCGGTTTTTTCGTTTTCCGACACGAATTCATGCTTTCAAAACTGCAATGACAATACCGGTGGCTACGGCCCTGTAGTAGCAGCAGCAGCAGCAGTAGTAATAGTAGCAGTAGTAGTAGTAGCAGTAGTATACTAGTAGTAGTATAGTACCCCATATATACGTTATTACCATTTCTACTTATACTATACTATACTATACTATTAAACAAACCATTATACAACTTGGATTTTGTTCAAAAGGAATACTTTTCAAAGGGGTCTAGAGAGGAAGTATAATTCGTATTGAATTCGTATTCAATAGCGCACCAACGTCAGGCCGGCGTGCTCTATTGATGCTCTAGCTCTTAAGAATCTGATATACACACTACGAATTTCCGATACGAGCACCATTTCATTTACGATTCCTTTCTAACAATCTATTAGGAAAATATGGGAATGTTCGACGCATGTCAAAAGCGGTTTTCGTATGAGCGGGAAACTTACCACGCGCCGTACGGTGACCATGACAGTGCCGTGATGTCTATAAAAACATTCGAAATTCCTGCCGTAACCGTACCGTGCGATGACCGTGTCGTTTTCCTATAGTCATACGAATAGAGCCGATTTTTTTAATTTCTCTCTGGACGCTTATCAAAAACCCTAGGATAGAAGTTTGAAAGTTGGCTTTTGGTTGAGAAAGAGGTTTAACATAAAATAAAAATAACATTCACTCCCTTGGACACGTTATAGAAGTCTAAACAAACGAAAAAAAATATGTCAAAATAACAATGATAATGTAGTCATTAAAACAACTGTAAATGGTTCCTTTCCATTGGTATTTCTGCTCCCAATGGAATGACAAGCATAATTGTTTTATGCTTAGCGCTACAATAAATCAGTTATGTGGGGCTCAGTAATGAAAATTTAAAGTCACAATTTAAACGAAGGAGTAACATTACCTTGTTGGTATGAAGTGTTTTCTCTTTTGGATTTGTGGACGAATTGTCTTTTTACAAGTTGAACTTTATGTTTTTGCCACTGAAGCGTTCAAGCCGAACAAAGTGTCCAAACTTCTGAATTATTTTGCAGTGTTACTCGTGTTGTATATTTTGGCTTAAAAATGAATCAATGTATCCACCAAGTTACCTGGGGACACCTCGACGAAACCACAAATAGACAGGTTGATGACATACCTGACGGTTCAAACTGCTGTTTGGTCGAGTAGGTTTTCAGTACAGTTAAGAAGAATTCCGTGCAAGCAAAGAATCAAATATTCATCTCACTCAATCCACATACGTTAAATGAATCATGTGTTTTTGTACGTCGTTAGACAAAGTCCTATTTGTCCGTACTTAATTATTTAAAACATGGCTAAGTAGAAATGTTATTGTATTACAGTGTAAATTAGCGAGTCATAAGCAGCCTTTTGCTCAATACATGCACACATAAATAATTTGTTCAACAAAGACAATTCACTCGTAACCAACAGGAGTATAGAATGAGAGTTTGTCGTTGTCTCGTGTGTTATCAACTTGTTTAATGATTCAATAATTACATGACATGAACCACACGACGACTAGGCAAACCAATTCCAGTCAACCACAATCTTTCAGGCCGTTTTTACCTGCTATCATTGTAAACCCTTGGATTTTATTAGTCACCACGTATTCATTTAGTATTTAAAATGATTTCAACGAAACTTGATAAAATGTGCAGACTCGGCGACATGGCTTCAAATTATAGCTTTTCGCCCTGCTAAACTGAACAATTTTTTGGCTTTGCATGTCGATTTTAGCGGCGCTACTACACGACTGATGTCTTCGTAACCATAGTGCGACATATATAATAAAAAGATCAGTAGTAGCTGACACGTAATGATATCAAACAATAAACTTTGTTTGTGATACGCTTTAATTTAATGTTTTCACATGAACACATTTTAGTTTTGTTTCACTTAGTTGAGTTTCAAGCTTGATTTGATAGTTTTTCATTTTGAAATCATGTTTCCTCATGACTAAAATTCAAGATAAGCACCAGCTTTTAATTCCTGATGCCCGTTTTTCATTCAAAATAACTTTTCAAGAATAGTTCTTGAGTTATTCACTGCGGAAAGTGATATTTTTGGTCTTCTTGTTAAAATATTTTGAACCGGTTCTTTCAGTGTAAACACAATTTGTTTCAATTAATGTGTACGTATGTTTGTACTTTTGGTGTGTGAATGTTCCTTTTCATTGTTGCATATTGTGCTTTCAATGACCAAAATTTAAATGAAAACTAGTTATAAAACCATTTTTCATTCTCTGAATATGGCTTTTTGTTTTCTGTTCGACCTTTTTTTCTATTTTTACATTCATTTTTATTATTGGAAATTTCTTTATGCAAAATATATTCGTCATCATTCCTAATTCATAACATTTTTCAAAGTTATGTCGTTTTCGCATCAATGAAACCTTTTATCCTAATTTCAGAAAAAAATGACTTCAAATAACTAGGTTTACATTTCAAAATCGACCAGAAACCGCCATGAATGAATATTTTGCCGGAAATAGAAATTGGAAAAAACAGCAGGACAAACTTCAAATCCAAGGCTGGTGGTATCGATAAGAATTATCGTAAAGGAGTACCGGCTTTGTTGATAAAAACTAGAGATGGAAAACAACAAATTGAAAAATATATATATAATTGGTTTCAGCGTGTGTCCATCACTTCTCCTCGGCGAGCGCATAATTTCGCTCATACTGAAACTAGACCAGTTGAACAAAAACAAAATTGCTTTTGCGTCATTTCACAATTATCTTATTCAATTATAAAATGTAAAAATATTGTTGAATCGTTAATTATCAATAATTCATGTTTTTTAATTACTTCTAAGGAAGAAGGCCATTTATTGAGCGTAGTTTCCTCGTAAACAATCACAAAAAGTTCTTTAAATGGTCTATTTCGACAAAAGCATGATATTGTATTTTTGTGGTAGTCTAAAAGGATTCATAGCAAATTAGCTTTGAATAATGGATTAGTTTGATTTTGAAATCACAGTTTTGGTCACAATTATATCATAACGGAGGAACAACTCACAACTACTGCCTTTATAATTCAAACAAGTAACAAACACAACAAGGAAGAAGGAACAACAGTACCTGTGGCCTTTTCTTATCTGATCTGCTCTTGTTAACATCACATATCTGACAACAATGACGAAAATATCGAGAAGGAAGTATAATAATATCCAAGTCAACACCAAATAAACGGAGTGAAGCCAGTAGAATCTATCAGAAACAGGAGTCCGTACTGTGTCTTGGCTTAAGGACGTTGTTTTAAGAGCCGGTAGCCAATACCGCAACAGCCTCTTCTGTTTCGTCGACTGATATCTAAACACACTTTGACTTTCTAAAATGGTCATTTATTATTCATAACATCCTGATTTCTTAGGTATTGAAGACTCTTATGAGTTAATCAAATTAAGATGAAAGATTTGATAGGACTTTAGAGACCTTGAACATGAAATAATCATTAAAAACAAACAATGGACTAGAATAAATACAGAGTTAATCTTGTCCTTGTGGTTGTTTGGTGGTTAACGTTAGCTAGCGTATTGAAACTTAAGAGATTGGATGAGATGGTATTATGAGTAGAGATGGTTGTTGTTGATCAGTAAAACCTTATCTGAATATAACACTGGTAATGTAATTATGTAGAAACCATACCATTGTCTAAAACTGCTCTTTTGTTAAACACATCGAATGTGAAACAATAAAAGCAAAATTGGTTTCTAACTAATGGTCGATCGGCTATTGTATTGCTTACCTTTCTGTTATTACTGGAAGTAAAGCCGTCACCATGGTGATATCGAGATCCCGTAATCCCAGTTCTGAGCTGTACTTGATTAGTCGGGCAGTCCAATACAAAATCAGGAAACCTGACATGAACTACACTAGTGAAAAAGGTCTGCGCATGCTCGTAGTCACGTCTTCGTGCTTTTGTAAACTTATGCAGATTTCGCTTTTACGCTTGCCTTCAACAATGGGTTTCACAAAATGTCAAAACTTACGATCAATTCTTGAAATTTAAGGCCAGTATTCACATAATGTCTTCAATATACTCCAATGAAGCGCACGGATATGCAAAAAGATCTCGGGGTACTAGTGTGCAAGGACTTGAAATGGAACTCACATGTATTAGCAACTGTCTCCAAGGCCAACAAGATGCTGGGTTTTATTCGGAGATCGACCATGGAGGTTAAAAACCAAACTGCCCGTAAAGAACTGTATACAGCGTTAGTGAGGAGCAACCTCTCATATAGCTCTCAGGTCTGGGCTCCCCAAACAGTCAAAATGATTCATGAAACTATCGAAAGAGTACAGCGACGCGCCACAAAGTATATACTATCCTTGCCTTACTGAACTGAACTTTCTTACAAGAACAGACTTCTACGCATTGGTCTTCTGCCACTCTGTTACTGGCACGAGTACTTGGACCTGGTTTACACCTATAAATCACTTGTCAATGCCTCTGATGCTCATTTCAAGATATCTCAACCTGTCAGAACCACAAGACGTACTGCTTCATCTAAGAGTATATTGTTGGACTTACCAAAATCAAAGACTGTCACATTTCAAAACAGTTTCTACCCGAGAGCCTCCCGAACCTTCAACGCGCTTCCTGAATCCCTAAGGGACATCACCAAATCTATTGACAGTTTTAAATCTGAACTACGCAAATACTACTTAGACTTAACTCTGAAAGTTTATGATCCTACAGTGCCTCAATCATATAAAAGCATCTGTGTTAAATGTCATGTAAGCAGGCCATTGAAAAAGGTATTGTTAAAGCCCTGTTGTTAAGTGTCTGTTGTTAAGTGTCTTTACGTCCTAGTTAATTTGTTCACTTGTATACGTATTTTTTGTACCAGGGAGTCTCGTTTTTGGAACCTTTGTTCTGTGAGCTGCTCCCGCCCTAGGGCGAAGTTTATAAATAAATAAAATAAATAATGCAATATTTTTGTCTCCCAAAAGTATACAAGAGAAATTTTATGTATACATCGAGAACACAAGCATCTCATTTCATGCTAAAACTCACACATTTCTTAAAAAAAACATTGTAATATGCATGCATGCGCAGACTTTTTTCACTAGTGTCGATATGAACCGCACTGAAAAGGTATCCAGAGTGCACAGCGCTGAATCAGGTATCCCGAGTGAACAGACTAACAAAGATATTTCGGCTCTGGCAAAGCTGGGAATCCCGAGTGACGAACTAACTGGAATTTTTCTCCACTTGTAAGCAAGTTAGATATTCTGCAGATGATATCTTGATATGCCGTTTTATTCTGCAAGAGGAAATAAAATCGCTTCCTTCGGAACTTGAAATGACAATTTGTTACCATCATGAGCATTTCTTTAACATCTTCAGGAATTGCGAGGAGGGTGAATAGCAAGAAAAGAAGCAATTTTTATTGCAAGATATTTCCCTTCTCACGCCATCAATCAAAGGTAATACTATAGTCTACACGACTGAATACGTTTTTTGCTAACTTTTTAGCAACGGCCTTAGATTTTGAACTTTTGTCGACATTTTTAGATTTTGACCAAGACCCAACTTGGACGCGCGCGCGCAGTTTAGCGCGCTTTTCAGCGCCTTGTTGCATAGATTAAGAGCAAGACGGTTTCTATGATACTAGTGAAAAACGTCTGCGCATGCGTGCATAATACAATGTTTTCTTGAGAGATGTGTGGGTTTTAGTTTGTAATGAGATGCTTGTGTTTTCGGTGTATACTGCCATAAAATTTCTCTTGTAAGCAAGTAAATTAGGTTGGAATACTCTCTTTACAACGTATAAGTTAAGTTTAACGAAGCTTGTTTATAAGATTTACAATAACTTAATCCCTAAGTGCATGGAAAATATTTTACTTAAATGTATTGAGCAAAAAGTAGATGTTGTGTAACAGTTGCACGTTTTAATACATCGTATATGAAACAATCAATTCATCATAGAGGTTCAATTTTATGCCCGGATTTTATGGAATAAAATGATTGATTTTTACAAGGTTTAACTTCTAGTGGTTTGAAGCATTCAGTTTGCAAATTATTGATTAAGTCAGAGGATTTCTTAAATTTTAATTTTAATTGTTTATCTGACCAATGCAAACCCAAAAATAATGACATGCATATGAGTGCTGTCAGTTTAAAAGGAGTCTAGATGGCTACGACCCCTTTGGTGACATGCTTATACAATACCAGCAAGTTTCCACCAGAATTCCGCCTTTCTTAGACCCCTTTTAAGCTGTGATAACTCATTTACATTTCATTATAACTGAATGATCCTTTCTCAATTTTTCTTTGTCCTTTTCAGAGTTCAATTATTTCCAACTCAGTGACATCAAGTTCAAGTAATTTCTCAGAATTTGTCTTTGTATTTGTTAGATTTATCTTCCATATCTATTTCAGTTTCAATTTTATATGTTCAAAGCTCGAGTATCTTCATCGATGTTAGGCAAAGCTTTCGAGCAACACTTTTCAACTGACTTGAAGCTGTCTGCACGTGTTCTTAACTCAGTCTATTTTCTTTGTTGCATTTGTTTTTAGATGAAATTCTCATTGATAACCAAAAGACACAACTGTTGTAGCTACCCCTATTACTGCTCCTAAGGCAACACCAAGACCATATCTTATAAACTTCTGCACCTTTTCCTTTAGTCCATGTCTTGACGCAAGCGCTGAGTCTTTGGGCGGATGTACCCAGCACAGCTTATCTTGAATAGCGCACCAACTTGCTCATTCAACCATTTGAATCCTCTCTTATTAGAGTAATCCCATTCTATTAACTTCTTTTTCCATTCATATTCCAGTTTCAACTTTTCATTGTAGAAGTCTCGTGCTTGAGTATCTTCGTCGATGTTGGTCAAGGCTTTCCAGCAACATTTTTCAACTTCTTGAACGCAGTCTTTGAGAGAGTTGCACTTTTTCTCGACTGAGTCCATTTTCTTTTCCATCTCTCTTAGCTTGGAGTGAATAATTTTTGTTTTCATGGCAACTCACAATTGTTATCGAAATAACAGCGAGTAAACGTTTAGATAACTGTTTTATCGTCGATGAAAGTTTTGTGAACAGATTGATTGTCGCATCAGAGCGCGTGCATTTGAAGGCATTTTTGATACGAAACAGCGCGCGCGCAAAAGCCAAAGGCAGTTCCACTACTAGGTTGTGTTCAGGCAGCAACGCAAATAGAGAAGCAAACATTTAGATTTATGTCTTGTTTAAACTCAAACTACAAGAACTAGCATTCACTTTGTTTTCCAATCAGTCTTCTTAGATTTGGAGAGGACTGCCATTTCGTTTGTTCAAATGAACTCTTGTTCGCAGCCCTTTCGTTATCGTTTAGTGGAACTGCGACTAAAAATAATTCTTCCTTAAACACAAACTCGCTCTAGAATACACGCTATACTTTATTTTTATTCTGTATAATTTATAACTTAGAATATCTTTGCATCAATAAAATATTTTCCTGTTTTGCGTATGGATATCTTATAATTGTAGCTGTCGTTTTACAGTTTTTCGCCGTTATTGTTTGTACAAAGTTTTTCATCCACCATTCACGTCGCATTTCTTGACGAACAATGTGATGCTACAAAAAAGGTAAACTTTTCTTAATGCACAAGCGGATAAATTTCCTAAAATGTAAAACCTTTACTGGTTCTTCATGACTAGAATTTTATCTTTTATCGTTGAATATCGTTTTTGAATGCAATTCAACTCAACAGGTTTCTGAGCGCTTGATTGGTTGCCCAATCGAGAAACCATTCAAGTGTTTCGCGCCACAACCCAATACGTTTTCATGAACTAGCATCTGATTGGCTTATTGATCCAGAAAAGCCATTTGAGTGTTTCAATTCAAAAAGCAACACTTTCTGACTTCTCTAAAAACATACGAAACTCAAATGTCTTAAGTTATTTTTTAGGAAAGAGAGTGACAGAAATATGATTTGCAAAACTTACCGATAAATGCCGATACGTCATCTGAACGTAACCCTCGTTTTTCCTCAACTTCCCTGTAATTTCTTTATTTTGTACAATTGGTAAGAAGAGTTGTACAAACTCTGGAGAGTACGGTGGAGCTATCATCTCCTAGACCTGAAACAAATAAAATTACTATCATAGCCTGCTTCTCTGAGTTTTTTTTAAATAAACAAACAAAGAAACAGACAGACAGACAAACAAACAAACAAAGAAACAAACAACGGAGTAAGTTTCCCGCGTGCGCTACTCTTTCGCATAGAATGTACAACGATTATCGACAACCTCTAACTCGGATAACGCGGTAATTCCATTGTAACTTAACTCTCCATAAAACGGACATTTCTATAAGATGGACACTGTCTTAGCGAGAGTTCTTTATGGGGAAATTCCTGGGTGTTAACCCCTGAAACAGGCGCGCGCAATGCCCCAGAAAAAGCTCGGTTGCACCGTTTTGTAGCTGTTGCGCAAAACGTTACGCGATCTGTTGCAAGGTTGGTATATATGGCTTCAGAAAAAAAACTCGTTTCTGCTTCTCGAACTGTTGCGCGCACCTGTTGCAGGGTCGGACACACGCACGATGCATGTTGTGTACAATGTTACAAGCTACAGGGAAAATATCATCTTGTTTTCTGGGTTTCTACAAATTAAGCAACAAGCCCCATTAACAATAGCCCCAGCGCATGTCGCATGAGACTATGTATAGGATAATTCGTCAGGCAGAGCAGTGAATCACTTGAAAGATTTCATGTAATGAAATCACTATGAAAGATTTAAAAGGCTTACTTTTTTGTGTTGTTAAGTTTCTAGGCAGAAATGACATTTCCCAATATTTTGAATACGACAATATAAAAACTTTTCGGGGAGTTTTCGGGGATACATTTTGACGAGATCGGTTATAATTTAAGAGGGGATTTTTTTCAAGTTCGAGCAGTGAACGACAAAAACTCCTGAGTTGAAGAATAGCTTTTGTACAAGACTAAAACCATTTCTATAAGAAAGTTTAAGTTGTTTGTAAGTAGTTTTGGCCAATGAAAGTTGAATTAAAGTGTTAATCCAAAACGAAAATTTGGATCAAAAATGAGATTTAGGCCTTCATTTGCTCATTTGCTGTATGTTTTCTTTATATTCAGCTTGAAAAGGCTTAATCCCAACACAACATCAAGAAAAAGTCTTGTACAATTCAAAAATCTGTTTTAAACAGGTATTTTATCTTGGTACATCAGTTTTTAACCGGTAGAAAAAGGATTTGAGTGTTAATCCAGAACGAAAATTTGGATTAAAACTCGCACGAAGGTCTAGTTTTTGGCGCTTTTCGCCATTATTGCTCGTCATTGAAAAAAATCTCCTCTTAATTTCTCGTCTACTTACACAATTACACTCAAATCGACCATATAACTTACAAATTTGGTGTTAATATTGAAGAACAAACGCGTACATGTAAACAACTACGAGCTTTGTTTTAAAACGATGAGCTAAAAGTATCAATCCAAATTTTAAATCACCTTAACTTATAAAAGAACTTACCTTTGCTGATGTCTTAATCTGATTAGCTCTAGGGATATTCCTGAAATAAGAAACGTGGATTCCAACTGAACATCTTCAGTACAGTGAGGCCGATCATTTCACTTTGGAACGGAAATAAAAATCCATAAATAATTGCGTACGTAACGGCTTGAAGGTTGCTGTACTTAAAATAATCATGGAAATTTATTGATCCCTCTTCAATCGACTAGATTTTGATTGGTTCTTCTATCTCCCTGGGGAATTGGGACAAATCGATGGAGTACAACAATGCAGACAAGCTCGATGTTCCTGAAAACTTATTCTTTTATTTTCTCTTTCTATCTATTCAAACTCATTGAATATTCATGAGCCTTCCGGATGACGTCATTAGCATTATTTAAGGATACATTAATTATGCATAAGTGTCAGTTGCCGCGAAGTTGACTGCAAGACAGAGTCGCTCAAGATGACAGATCGTCCGCCCAGCAGTTTCTACACCTTTCATGGCTTCAAGATGATAGATCTTCAGCCCAGATCTTCAAAATAAGATCGTCAGCTTGGAAACCATTGATGGCTTTATTTACTTCTGCCGTCGTTCTTGGAACCGTGAATGAAACATAATTATGTCTTCGAGTCGAAGAAGCTGCTGTAGTTGTCCAATGGATCAGAATCAAACGTGGCGATTTTGCTCGTCTGCTCGGGAGAATGAGGATGAGAGGCATATTCTCTTTGCTTATTGCGGTGAGTCTGCGGTATTTAATGTTAGTGTTGGCTTTGTTGAACTTTCACGAACCATCGGCGGATCGGAGGGTTGCCAGCCGAGAGAGAGCTGCCAGCCGTGGAAAGGTTTTGTGATTTAAGCCGTAGTATTGATTTTCTTGGCTCTTAAACGAATCCGGCTTCATGTCTTTGTGGTCTGTTTTTGAAATTTTATAATTTCCATTGCTTGTTGAGTTCAAATTTGCCGCCGCTGAATACTAATTAGGCGTCGTTTTTCTCGCTTCGGTTACCTCGTGCTCGATTGGTTCGGCTTATTGTGACGGTTTTCATTGTGGCGTGTTAATTTTAGTTTGTGCAATTATTGCTACAATTCGCGTTTTTCTTCAATTTTTCAAATAGTTGTGTTTTGTTTTGCTGCGGTCATAGTTTTGTTTTTGCAAAATTTCAAGTGCTAGACCGAGAGAAACCTTAGCCTAGTCGAGGGCTGACTGAGCTAAAGTCTAAGCTAAGTCAAGGATTATAGATCGAGTAATGGCCTAAGCCGAGTCAAGGGCTGGCCGAGTTAGGTTCTAAGCCGAGTCAAGGGCTATAGATCGAGTAAGGGCCTTAGCCGAGTCAAGGGCTGGCCGAGTTAGGGTCTAAGCCGAGTCAAGGGCTATAGATCGAGTAAGGGCCTTAGCCGAGTCAAGGGCTGGCCGAGTTAGGGTCTAAGCCGAGTCAAGGGCTATAGATCGAGTAAGGGCCTTAGCCGAGTCAAGGGCTGGCCGAGTTAGGTTCTAAGCCGAGTCAAGGGCTATAGATCGAGTAAGGGCCTTAGCCGAGTCAAGGGCTGGCCGAGTTAGGGTCTAAGCCGAGTCAAGGGCTATAGATCGAGTAAGGGCCTTAGCCGAGTCAAGGGCTGGCCGAGTTAGGGTCTAAGCCGAGTCGAGGGCTAGACCGAGTTAGGGCCTAAGCCACGTCAAGGGCTAGCTAAGTAGGCCGTTCTAAACTTAGTCAAGGGCTGACCCAGTGAGGAACTAAGCAGAGTCAAGGGCTGGCCAAGTTGGGATCTGAGCTTAGTCAAGGGCTAGACCGAGTGGGGGCCTAAGGCAAGTCACGGGCTAGACTCAGCGGGGGCGTAAGCTGAGTCGAGTTGTGTGATTAAGCGCTAGCCGTGTCAAGATCTGATCTATTTATGTCCAAAGTGGAGCTAAGCGCAAGACCGAGAAAGGGTGTAAGCAGAATCATGGGCTGGCCAAGTTAGGGCCTAAGTTTAGTCATGCAAGGACCGACCAAGTAAGGGTCCACTTGCTCCAATTCAAGGGTTAGACAGAGTGGGAGCCTAAGTCGAATCGAAGGCTGGTCGAATTTGCATCTAAGTCGAGTCGAGGGCTAGGTTGTGTGATTAATGTCCTAAGTGGAGTGAAGCACAAGATCCAGAAAGGTTCTAAGTTGAGTTAACAGATGAGGGTCCATGTCGGGCCCCTAAAAGTCTGGAGCAGGTAAGGGTTTTAGCCGTACATGGTAGTAGGAGCTAGACAAGGGCCTGAGTCATCTCAAAGATTTGTCAGACCGAATTTATTGCAAATAGTGGATGGTGGAGCAGAGAAGTTCTTCTATCCTTGTTTGGGTCTAAGCTTGGTCAAGGACCAGACCCAGTGAGGGCCTTAGCCGAGTCAAGGGTTGGCCAAGCTAGTGTCTAAAGTTTAGTCAAGGGCTAGACCGAGTGGGTGCCTGAGCCTAGTCAACGGCTGACCGAATTAGAGTCCAAACCGAGTTAGGCCTAAACCAAGTAAGGCCAAGTTAGGGCCTACGTTTAGTCAAGGGCTGACCAAGTTAGCGTCTACATGCAACGATTCAAGCTATAGGGATAGACCGAGTGAGGGCCTAATCAAGTCGAAGACTGCATGGTCGAATTCCTACCTAAGCCGAGTCAAGGGCTATAGGTTGTGTGATTGCGCCGTGTCAAGATCTGGCTTATTAATGTCCTAAGTGGAGCTAAGTACAAGACCGACAAAGGGTCTAAGTCGAGTTAAGGCTAGCGGATGTGGATCCATGTCGGGCGTCTAAAGGTCTGGAACGGATAAGGATTTTAGCCGCATATAGTAGTAAGGGCTAGACAAGGGTCTGAGCCATCATAAAGTTTTGTTGTAAAGACAGTTTTCTTTTCCTTGTGGTTTTTGTTTCCCTTTTCAACCGAATTTATCGTGAACAGCGGTGGAGCTGTAAATTAAGTTCTTTTCTTTTTTGTTTTCTCCTTTTCGTTTTCAACTTCCAAAATCAAATATATTTTGAACAGAGGCACGGTGCAGAGAAGGTCTTCAGTAGAGGTTCGAAAACTTTAAAGTGTCAAGTTTTATCCTGCATGCAGGACACAACTCACTGCTGGGCGGACGATTGCCGAGAAGTCCCTGCATGGTAGACGCAATAGAAGGGTATGGAATGCAAGCAGCTTGTCCTACAGAGTATGCTGCATATTTGCACGGTATTTGTTTTTCTTATGCAAATGTCAATGCGGGCACGTGATTTCTTCACCTGGTATCGTTCCTATCATCTCGGCTACCGAATGCTGTCCGATCAAGTCCATTCTCAAAGATTTCTTCCGCGGGTTCTTCTCACAGCTAGGAAGTATCCATCTTTCCCCAAACAATTGATTCGAGTATAGGGAAATGACCCCACAAGCGTATTGTCCAATAGGGCATTCCCTTGAGCTCGCCTTAGCGAACTACGGTGGTCATTTTTCCTGGGCTTGGATTAGTTCTGTTCTTTTGGTTTTGTTTCATTTTCCCTGACCTTTTTTGGGGAGGGAATCTCCCCCTATAGTCGGAGGTGAAGTTCGTCCATGAGTTTAGGGACGCCAAGCTCGGGAAAAATGACCCGTAAAGGCGATGAGTTTTGGGGGACAGGTGACCCTGCCTGAATGTTTTTTTCCTGCGGAGTAGTCATCCAGTTTTATAAAGCCAAGGGGCGCTCAAAATGTTCGAAAGGCCGACTTTTGATGCCCAAGTTGGGTGAAATTAATCTTCTTTCTCGAAGGAAAGCTTGTCCTCCATCGTTATTTCATACATTCGCAGTTTTTGAACCCCCAAAATAGATACTCTTTTCCAATGAGTTTTGGCATTCATTCGGCGTTTTTTCTTTGCACGTCTTTGCATTATCTTTCATTTCATGTTTTCTTCGAGGGAAGAATTCAATCGTTTTCTAGTAGGATTGTCAACATTGAGAGAGGTTGACAGTGCTGTCAAGGTGGCGCCATCTACTGTCTATCAGCTGCCGGGTTCTGATTCATTGGAGAAGTGCCATTGAATGTTATATTTCACCAAACCCGAATTGACGACCTGCGTCAACATTCTTTATTGTAATTACAAAACAAAACAAAAACAAACAAACAAACAAACAAAAAAACAAACAAAACGAAATTTGAAGTAGTGTGATAGATAATTCTGATGTGAATTCAAGGTTGTGTCTGATGATACTCCTACAAATGTGAGAGTTTAAGTACGGTGTCTGTTTCCTTTCGGTGAACTACTTTCCTATCCTAGGAGAGTCGAGTTCCAAGGCCAAAGTGACCGCCTTTTCCCGGGGTCCCGTATATATATGACAAATGACCTCGACGTGTCCTGAATTTTCTTTTGGGTGAGCTGTTTTCAGGAAGGCAAGCCAAACGTTCTTGCTTTTGAGACGCGATGGCGTTTCACCGGGAGAATGTCTAAATTGAGTTGGGCAATCTCGGCAGGACTACCGATCAGCGTGCTCTGAAACCTTTGCATCAGTGTCTGTCAAGACAAGTAGGGTATCTAGCCATTTCATGGAGTTACTGTCTGTACTTTGCTGGGGGCGGGTGTCGGCTTTCGAATCTCTAACACATTCCCGAGGTCGGCTGCAATGTTCGAATGCCCCGTGTGTATGCTGTGTGGTCTCACATGTTGAATTGCGTATTTTTCTAATCATGGATAGGTCATCGTTCGAGTTCTTGTCTCTCTTTTAATGGCTTTCAGTAAAGTGTCTATACATGCCTTATTTGGGAGTGCCCAAATCACGTTTCGGAAACTCGGTTTGTTCTTTGCGTTTTTTAGTTTCATCGAAGTGGATTTCTTCCGGAAAGTACAGTTTGAATTGGGAAATGATTCGTAGTTACATGTTCCCCTGAAGACTGGCTGGAAGCATGGACTATTTGTTGGACAAAATATCTTCTTCTTGAAATTAGTTTTGCTTCCCGCATGCGGTCGTCACATTCGATGAAAACGTGACTGGACAATGCGGGCTCAGGTGGGGCCTGGTTTCGTGTCACCTATCCACCTGGCATTTAAGACGGTATTCGACTAAATGTATAGGTTAGTTGTGATGAGGCAAGTAGATTCCCCCGTTCTCCCAAAACAACGTCGTCTTTTAAGGTTCACTTGCGTGTGCAGCATTTGTGGAACATGATCTCGTGTGTCATATCTTGTTGTTGACTTGAGATGTGATCGACAATGTTTTTCTTCTCCTTCTTCTGTGCAACAATTTCCAGGGAGGGGTAAGTGTCCGGGTGATTTGGAATTTTCCTTAATTGCATGCGTGATCCGTGGGATGAGATGGGAGTTTTGCTTGCTACGTGATTGACCTGCAATTGGTACGTGATTCGGGAATAATCAAGACCAGTCCCGTCTCCTAAGTTAAGGCAACGCCCCTCTGTCGGTTTTTGTTGATTGGCCCCAAAGTCAATGATCATTGCGTAGGCTTTGGCAAGATATCTATTTTAACGGTTCCGGATTGAGCGTACCAGGTAACGCAGCCAGGCCGTGTAGTGAGGACCTTGGGTGGTGCGTAACGTTTTCTGAAATAGTTGTTAGCTCCTTGAGGAGGAATTGTAAAAAAAAATAATCGTCTTTCTGAATCATTTGGCCAACTCTCCAACTCGGTTTACTTAGTTTCTGGACTTTCTAAAGGAAGATGGAGCTCTTGGCTCAATTCTCGAACGTGGAGTGGACAAAACTGGTGGTTTAAGCTGTTGGACAATCCATCTGGGATTCCGTAGTTTGCTTTTGAATTTGTGTAAACTGAATGATCTATGATTGTAAATCGGGCGATAGCTCTGCATGTGCTCTAAATTAGAGTAGCTGAGTGTTTCGCTATATGGTCAAGAATCTGTTATACTAGAGACGAATTTAGGATATGCTATAAGACAAAACAAAACAAAAGGATTGGTCTTTGGTACGTTTTGGCTCGTCCCATAGATTGCATGTGGTTGAGCTGACTTCGTGACAAAATTTAGGGGTAAAGCCTATGTTGGTTGTGCCCGATTAGATATATATTTCTGTACTAGTGAGGATGGAATCTCAAACGAATTTTAGCTGAGGCTAAGAAATGCACGATGTTAAGTGTTGGAAATAAGCGTATCTAAGGTTGGAAACTGAACAAATATGTAAGGTTTGGATATTGAGGTTAGGGGTTGTTGCCATATAGTGAAGTAAGTAAGGTTGGGATAAGGTTTGGATGGTTAAGGACAGGGAAGTAATGTATGTTGTAGACCACGGTTTGGTTTAGTCATCGTATAGACGGCGAGGAAGGGGTGTCTCCATACCTTAACTAATGCTAATGAGTAAGCAGGAAGGATAATGTACTATTCAAACTCATTGAATATTCATGAGCCTTCCGGATGACGTCATTAGCATTATTTAAGGATACATTAATTATGCATAAGTGTCAGTTGCCGCGAAGTTGACTGCAAGACAGAGTCGCCCCTCCCACCCACCCTTCTTGCTTACTCATTGGTTTAATTCCTGCGAGCTTGCTCGTCAGGGGTGTCTCCATACCTTAACTAATGCTAATGAGTAAGCAGGAAGGATAATGTACTATTTACAAAACAGCTATTTTTTTATAGCTGGACTACTATTGGTTCATTTCTTTCCCCGGGGAGTATTAGCATTACAATGAAACTTCGCCGAATAGACTACCCCGATTAGTCATTAAATTTATTAAGTGTCTAGGTAGCGCAGCGGTCTAAGGTGATATCTAAAGGTATGGATTAGGGTCCGGATATCGTCTCCCTCCCTGGCCTTCGGGCTAAGATAACTGTAATATGTAGCAACGGGATAGCGTGGATGGGGCCGAAATCTTCATCCGTAACGTAAGTCGATTCGATGTCTCAGCTTCTCAGAATGTCTCGGGAGAATCGTCCCAAAATTTCATTTTCTTTTTTTTCTTTTTACAATTATTCATTCAGTCTGTTATGTTATTTCCGGGGGATGCTCTTTAAAGGGTTACAGGTTCGATCCTCGTCGACGCCGGGTTCTTTTCCGACTTCTTTTTTTCTTAATTTTTTCGTTTCTTTCCCAAACTTTTAGTTAAAATTACATCTTTTTGAACTTGTTTTTAAATGTTTGGTGTTTTTAATATTTTTTCTGATAAATTTCATTTTCATTTTGTATTTTTAATTATAATTATTCATATATCTCACTGCATTGTTTCTGTGGGGTGCATTTCCTAGACATTACAAATTTCTTTCTTTTTTCTTTTTTTCCTTTTCTTTTTTCGAATGTCTGGACGTTTTTTCCTATTTTTTTTATTTTTTTCGAATATCAGGACTTTTTTTCTCGCAAGTGATAATATTTTGACTTTTAAATACCTATTTGAATAATAAAATTGGAAACCATTTCTTACAAAATTCCTGTTTTACATTAGAATTTGTCCCCGTAACATGAATTCAAGTTGCTAGCGTTGATTTGATTTTATGCGTCAGGTAGCAAATACATACAATTATTTTATCCTACACTAAGCCCACAACATAGAAAATACAGCAAATAATGGCAATGTCTCATGGGAAGAGACAGTTGAATACCGCCGAATATACAACGGCTTTCCTGCTTTCTGATTGGCTGCATTTCCTATGGTGTGGGATAAAACACGACATAATGCTTGGTTCACGCTAACGACGCAAGACGACGCAAGACAATGGAAAACCACGCAAGACCACGCACGATGACTCAACACAACGCATGCAAGACGACGCAAGACAACGCAAGACGAAGCAAGACGACGCAAGACGACGCAAGACGACGCAAGGCAACGAAAGACGACGCAAGACAACGCAAGACAACGCAAGACAACGAAAGACAACGAAAGACGACGCAAGACGAAGCAAGACGAAGCAAGACGACGCAAGACGACGAAAGACAACGAAAGACGACGCAAGACGACGCAAGCCCGCGCAAGAAAAATAAAACCTTCCGTTCTTTTGCACAAGTGAACAACACGAACTTGGCGTTGTCTTGCTTCGATAGTGAAAACCAGGCTATCGTTTTCACTGTTCTCCGATTGTACTATATGTGCCACCTGATCGACGTACACCAGAACGTTCCATTTGAACACGCAAATAGGGGTGAGGGGAGGAGAGGGATCTAAACTCAATTTTCTTCACGATTCAACAAATTTGCCTTTAAACTGATCCCACGACAACAACTCGCTCACAAATTACACCCATTACTCATCTTATTAGTTTATTTGGACTTGGATGGGACTTACATCATCATGATTTCGTTTGCTCAAGCTGAACTCTTGTCGAAACTGTATCACTTTTGTTCTCGTTTGAACTGCGCTTAAAAATAACGCTTTCATAAACACAAACTCCCTCTATAACACACTATATTATATTTTTATGCTTTATATTTGTTTTTATAACTTAGAATATCTATGTACAATAATTTCCTGTTTTTGCGTATAGACACATTCTTTTATAATTGCAGCTGTTGTTTTTACTTGCATGCAGTTTTTCGTCCCTGTTTGTAGAAGGTTTTTATCGTTATCGTTTAGTGGAACTGCGATTAAAAACAATTCTTTCTTAAACACAAACTCGCTCTATAACACACGCTATACTTTATTTTTATTCTATTTAAGGGACTCGTACGCAGTCTTCACGGTATGAAAGTGGCTAATGCTCAGACATTTTTCACTGGTGTCACGCCACTTTCCAACGATTCGATGCTTTTATCTGTAAACATTACTCACACTCGTACGTATCAGATGGAAATCGTGTTGTTCACTGGTTTCAGAACTACCTTTCAATCAGTTTTATGACATTTCTATTTTCGGTCTAACTAGCACTTGACAAACTCACAAAAACTTTCTAGATACCTTCCGGTTTACGGTAACCCAGGATCAAATCTAAAGAAAATAATTCATCTTAACCCAGGATTACCGGTCTTAATAGCCCATGGGTAATAGTTGAAGTTGAAAAAAGCGTGATTATCATGAAATCACAATTCTTTAATAATGCATTCTAAATCCTGGCTGATATTCTCAGTATTCTCGATTATCATATTATGATAACCAATTAATTTTAAAGAAACCTTAAAACAAACAGAATGAGTATTTAAAGAGATGGTAAAACAATGCGATTGACATGGTTTTAGCTTGTTTAGATAGTGTAAAAGATGTTTAGGTCATCTATTTAAAACTACCAATCACAAGACAACAAAAGTAAACACATTTTAATTGGTTAGGAAAGTAGGTCAATACTAATGACGTAGGTCAATACTGATCCTGGTTGTCCTAGGAAACCTGGTAAAAGTTGAAAGTTAGCAAAAAGCTTGTTTTTCTGTGTACAATCCAAAATATCATTATTAATTCAATAGTACAGCTGATTTTACTTCCTTTACTTCATCTCAGAAATACTGATATACATGCAATTGTATGAACTAAAGCTTTCAACTCATTGTTTTCTTTCTCTTGTTCTATTCTCCTTTCCTTTTTCAGTCAATAATGCTGTAGTGTTGTCTAATACTGACATTATTGTGTAGGACGAGAATTCACCATTCAAGAGAATCTAAAGTCTGATAATATTTTTCTGATTTATCTTGCCGGAAAAGAGTAAAAGGTAAAGCTGCTCAAACACCAACAGGAGTTCTTATTCACTGTGGAAGATATTATCTTAACGGCATATTACTAAATCAACAAATACCCAACGACAAATTAACTAGCCAGTCAAGGTGTAAATAGTCGGGGGCAGATAAAAGGAGTCTTGTGTTAAACAACTGTTCTTCTTATAAAGTCACCACACCGCCATAAGTACAGGTAAAAAATTGTCTTTTTAATTGTTGTATATCTTTACTGTTGTATCTTTGCTTCACAAAATACTCATATGAATTCAGGACATTCTGTTTAAAGGTGGTGAACTTAACAAAAACGAGCAACACAATGAGATTTAGTTTACCGTTCATTCATGTATGCACCCTTTTGTGCAATCTTTGAATTCCATGTTTCATAGGCTATTGCAAGTCAGGGGAATTGATCTTATCATGACTCACAACGAGACTACCTCGATCTTGCAGGGCGTTACATGTTGTACGACTTTATTTTTAATTCATTTTAAGTCGTTAAAAGAGAGAATTATTACAGGACCTAGAAACACATTACACAGTTGCTAGCTGATTTAAAGTGAACGTTGCTTGGTTTTCACACAAACTAAGTAACAAAAACTTCACAAGTCTCATCATATCAGTAAAGTACTAAGTTTGTTCTTTTCTTTCTTGCTTATTTCAAAGAAGTCCATAATTGTAAACACAATCCAAACTTGTTGTTTAACCACTCTTTAAACATTCTTAAATGGCAAAGAAATGACATCTACTATTATGTTGTCATAGCAACTGGCATATTAGCCAACTCACGATTTTCTTGAACATATTTTACGTCTTGTTTTGACAGTAGGATCTCCATTTATTCCCAATTAAAATGTGGTGGAAGTACATCACGGTAGCCGTCATCACCTTATTGTAAGTAGCCAGTTCATTATATATGTATATTATTATATATAGATTATTATATGTATGTGTATGTATGTATGTATGTATGTATGTGTATGTATATGTATGTATTATATATATATATTATCATATGTATGTGTATATACATTTTATGCAGGCGTTACCTGGCCTACATTTGTAAACTCATTGGGAGAATGCTGCAATATACATGCAAAATAATCCTATACTTTTTAGTGGAAAGGACCGCATAGATTTACAGAAATCATGGTGGGATTAATCAAACGATATCAGTCGCACCACTGACTTCATTCCAGTTCTTTTGATGTCAATTAACGATTTACAAAGCATTTTAACTAATATATCAGGGTATTCCATAATCATGTTCGAATAGACGCATTTTAGCGGCCAACCTTAGCCATTCGTAGTTATTCGTTTATATAATCAACATAATTATAAACATTTAGTAATTCATAATATACGTCCTTCCATACAGGAATCTAAGGTTCTCTCAAGGAGGATATGGAGGTTAGTACTTGATAGGACTGAGTCCAATTCGGTCTGTAATTATACGAGGTATAAACAAAATTGGACTACCACATACGGGAGTCCAATTTGTTTATTTCGAGAGAAGATTTTCATGCTAACCAATGCTAAGTTAGTGAAAAGTTATTGCGATTGCGTGACAGCGCGTGCTAAAAAGGTGTAATGTGATTGGCTCTTGTAACCGTCCCATTACAAATGCTTAAATAGGAAAGTGTTTTCACTAATCAGATTAGAAGAAATTTTAATAGTTATGACTGAATTTGAAAATGGGAAGGTCTCTCAACAAATCGAGGAAATTGTCTCAGAAAACGGTTTCATAGTTTAATGCATAAAGCCTGAGATAGCAAGTGACTTTGGTTATCTTCTAAACAGTGATGCTTACTTTGGCTTTAACCTGTCGGACGGAGCACTGATGAACAGGGCTTGGGGCGGATCCGGAGCACGCTATCAATTCCAAGGCAGATCAAATTTTCAGTTGTTTTTTCTGACATATCGTCAGTTCTTCTTCAATAAACTGAGTTTAACTCTAGACTTTTAGAAAACACTACTGATTGGATGAATATTAAGGTAGCGCGCGCTACAATTTCTAAATCCGTGCGTCGCAGCATCATCGGCACACGTACTAAAGAAGATTTTACAGCTTTGTGCGTTCAGAGACAACATATATTGCATTCCTTCCCGAAAATTCAGTACTAGTTTTGTATCATGACTAACTTACTTTCTCATTGTGTTGAAGGTGGCCATGGATTTGAGTGCATTTTTCATAGGACTCTAACCTCCGTCGATCGAGCAGCAGGATATCCTCTTGGTAACGTCGTCCACTGCGACAAAAATGACATGAGTCACATGTCGACTTGGTACCGTTTTGCCGGCGAAGCAGGACCATCAATGCCAACAACATGTGTTGCAAAAAACCATTGTGGCACTCACGCTCCTGGTTGGATGGTGGGAAGTCATCCCAAACAAGCAGAAGGAATTGTTACTCGAAGAGTTTGCTATCATCACAAAGACGACTGCTGCTATTGGCATAATAACATTCGCGTACGCAACTGCGGCGGGTTTTACGTCTACAAGCTTGTCAAACCACCACAGTGCCATCTTCGTTATTGTGGCGTTGGTAGAGGTGAGTAGTCAGGTTATACTAATTGGTATATAACGCGCACTCTGATTGGTCGAGAATAGTGTGTCGTACTAGTCTCGGTTACCCAGACCTCTTTCGGTCAAAATAACGAGACCTGAAAGAGGGTCTGGGAGCAGGCCTAATATAATTTTGTGATATTCAAAACGGTGTTTGGGTCAGAATTTGATTGGTCAATATCGTATTACGTCATGAGAGTCAATTGTTTCTTGGAAATTCAAATTTTTATCGTTCTTTAAAATTCACAGTAAATGTATATGACTTTACTCTTTGCTAAAATTCCATCATAAAAATAATTAAGTTCTGCTCTTCCTTACTCAGCCAACATAATCTCTATGATTCACGACGTTTTGATATATCAGGCTATGTTGCAATCATTTCCTTAGGCTTACCATTCAGTAGGATTTATAACTAGGAATACAATCGTTTAGTTTCAGAATGCAATAGCTATACAGTGCTTGACAGTGCCGATCGGGCAAGAGGGTACCGACTAGGAAACCAAGTCAAATGTGACAAGGATGATTTAAGCAGGAAATGGTACCGCGTGATGGGAGCAGCAGGGACGGCTTTACCAACTACTTGTGTACCAATGAACCGCTGTGGAACCCACTCTCCTGGATGGATGATGGGAATTCATCCAACTAAAGACCAGGGTATCATTACTCGTAGAGTATGTTATCATTGGGGCAACGATTGCTGTCACTGGCATAATAACATTCTTGTACGTGATTGTGGTGATTTCTACGTATATAGATTGGACAGTCCACCAAAGTGTCACTTACGTTACTGTGGTAATGGCGCTGGAACAGGTATAGGACTAGTAGTAGCGTACAGTGTATAGGACAGTGTCTAGTTCAGGTATGGGACTAGTAGTGGTGTACAGTGTATAGGACAGTGTCTAGTTCAGGTATGGGACTAGTAGTGGTGTACAGTGTATAGGACAGTGTCTAGTTTAGGTATGGGACTAGTAGTGGTATACAGTGTATAGGACAGTGTATAGTTCAGGTATGGGACTAGTAGTGGTGTACAGTGTATAGGACAGTGTCTAGTTCAGGTATGGGACTAGTAGTGTTGTACAGTGTATAGGACAGTGTCTAGTTCAGGTATGGGACTAGTAGTGGTGTACAGTGTATAGGACAGTGTCTAGTTCAGGTATGGGACTAGTAGTAGCGTACAGTGTATAGGACAGTGTCTAGTTTAGGTATGGGACTAGTAGTAGCGTACAGTGTATAGGACAGTGTCTAGTTTAGGTATGGGACTAGTAGTGGTGTACAGTGTATAGGACAGTGTCTAGTTCAGGTATGGGACTAGTAGTAGCGTACAGTGTATAGGACAGTGTCTAGTTCAGGTATGGAACTAGTAGTAGCGTACAGTGTATAGGACAGTGTCTAGTTTAGGTATGGGACTAGTAGTGGTGTACAGTGTATAGGACAGTGTCTAGTTCAGGTATGGGACTAGTAGTGGTGTACAGTGTATAGGACAGTGTCTAGTTTAGGTATGGGACTAGTAGTGTTGTACAGTGTATAGGACAGTGTCTAGTTCAGGTATGGGACTAGTAGTGGCGTACAGTGTATAGGACAGTGTCTAGTTCAGGTATGGGACTAGTAGTGGCGTACAGTGTATAGGACAGTGTCTAGTTTAGGTATGGGACTAGTAGTGGTGTACAGTGTATAGGACAGTGTCTAGTTTAGGTATGGGACTAGTAGTGGTGTACAGTGTATAGGACAGTGTCTAGTTTAGGTATGGGACTAGTAGTGGTGTACAGTGTATAGGACAGTGTATAGTTCAGGTACGGGACTAGTAGTGATGTACAGTGTATAGGACAGTGTCTAGTTCAGGTATGGGACTAGTAGTGGCGTACAGTGTATAGGACAGTGTCTAGTTTAGGTGTACAGTGTATAATTAGAACCCAGTATTAACCATTAGTAGACTAGAACTCTCCCGGGCCATGCTGCCTTTCACTTTACAGAGGCACACATATGTAACTTGGTTGGTTGTTTGTGTGTTTCTGACTCCGTTTCGAGTGTACTTTAATATTTTTCTCATCCTTTATACAATTCTGGGAGGATTTAAATCAACATGTGAGTTGAGCGATGTATACAAAATGTTTAATGTAAAGGCAGTGAGTGTGAGTGCCAGTAGAAGAATAGCCACTACGTGGATCTGCTATAGAATATTATTTATTTATTTCTTCATTTATTTATTTATTTCTTCATTTATTTATTTATTCATTCATTCATTCATTTATTTATTTATTTATTTATTTATTTATTTATTTATTTATTTATTTATTTATTTATTTATTTATTTATTTATTTATTTATTTATTTATTTATTTATTTATTTATTTATTTATTTATTTATTTATTTATTTATTTATTTATTTATTTTTATTTATTTATTTATTTATTTATTTATTTATTTATTTATTTATTTATTTATTTATTTATTTATTTATTTATTTATTAAACAGCTGTGCACTTGCATAGAATTGACGGTTGCCTTTACTGGCATGTTACAAGAGCTCATATTGTTAGTCAGTTGACCCAATGAGTTGTGTCAGACTACCATATTGAGTCTGACTACCATATTTCGATGATTTTACTCACTTGTGACCTACGTTATCAGGTCCAACACCAACACACCCAACGTTGTCTACAACACATCCCCCCGTTCAGGCTCAAGGTATGTATGTTGACAGAAGGCATCACTATGTTTGACTACTGACATCTACAATACGTATTGCTTAGCGAAGAATATGATTGGTAGTTCTAAGTTCACTTATTGATTTTAAATAACTGCATGTTGCTGAGTTTAAAGGTCAGAAAATGTGTTAAATCTTTAGGGTAAATAATTAATTTTCTATCAACGACAGAATGCAAAAGCTACAGCGCACTAGACTCCGCAGATCGCTCTAAAGCACAACATACAGCTGCAGGCTACAGCAAATGTGACAAGAACGATTTAAGTCAAAAATGGTACCGCTTTATGGGAGCTGCAGGATCAGCTATGCCAACATCGTGTGTGAGTCCTTATCATTGCGGAACCCACGCTCCTGGATGGATGCAAGGCTCTCATCCCACCCAAGCCCAAGGGATAGTCACTCGCAAAGTATGTTATAACTGGAACAACAACTGCTGTCAATGGAGTAACGACATTCGTGTTCGCAACTGTGGTGGTTTCTACGTCTACGAATTGGACAGGACACCAAATTGTAACCTACGTTACTGTGGTAACGGTGGATCTGGTATGACATCATCTATTGTATAATTGCAGTCAGGTTTAGTCTTACAGTCATTTTAGTCTTGGATATATATTTTAAACCTGTGTAAACACAAACCATTCACTAATAAGTGTACCATTTGGTTCTAGCACCACCTACAACCAAGCCCTCTATTCACTTTCCTCAAGGTAAAGTATCTAGTAACTATCTTCAGTTTTGTGCAGATTCTTCTAAATTATATCATCTTCAGATAAACTTTTTAATAAATAAAGCCCGCCTCACAAGTGAGGAAACTGCTACGCGAGGCACTGAGCTCAGACGATTTCTCGCCGCAGACGTTGCATCTTTGGCTACGCGAGGCAAAATATAGAGCAGGTAAAAGAGCAAACGGCCGGTGAGAAAAGTGCCTCGCGTGGCAGTTTTCTCACACAGTTTCTCAACGTGTGCGGAGGGCTTAAGCTGGATGACTTCCGTTTTTTGAGGAAGTTAAGGTTAAAATGTATATTAGTTTTTAAAGGTATAAGTGGACGTACCATCATATTTGAAGTTAAATAGTTCAATTCATGCTAGAAACACTAGACGTGTTAATTTAGATTTGATCTGCCCTAAATTTAACAAGATGATTGAAGGAGGCAAAGGTTTTTGTATAACAACTGCATAACATTGGAATAGTCCATCATTAGATCTAAGAAGACTAGCTAAAGAAGACGGAAAGAATTTTATACAATTACTTTGAGTAAGACAACAATCATGAAACTATTTTTATCCTTGAAGTGCCCTTTTACGGGTGTTCTAAAGATATTCTTGGCTCATATATTTTTTGATATTGATAAGAAAATTAATGAATGGTGGAAAATTAATGTATATATATATATCTAGCGAATTAAATTTTTGCATATATTTAGTTGGTTAGTATAAATTATTTGTATCATTATATTTCCTATTTAGATTTTATATGTGTAATTTCTCTAGTTACATATTTTAGGTTTTTATTTTTTAGAATATATATGTTGTATTTTGGTTGTTAAATTTTGAGAGCTTCAAAGTTTATCAGTTGTCGCTACCACAAACTACGTCGCGAAATACAGTCACTATCAATCTAGCTGTTGGGAGATTTTGGTTATGATATTAGGTGCCTCGGGTTTTTTTCTCTATTACTAGAGATCAAGATTTATTTAGTTTTTGCTTTTAAATGAACTTTAACCCAAGTAGAGTCAAACAAGTTAAACTTAACAAATTGAAGATAGTTTTCCATTGTCAGTACTCTTATTAATCATGGATGACGTCAAAAAATGTTCAAAACGAAAGTGGAACCACGAGCGCAGCGAGTCCAAATCTGTTTGAAAAACTATCCCAAACTTTTTTCTGTAAGGACGAGCGTGACATGTTGGCGTCAGCTATTGTCAGTACTCTTATTAACAATGGCTCTCGGCCAATCAGATTGCAAGATTTTAGTCAAATGTTGTAAAATTGCCTTTTGAAATACTCTCGTGTACTTACAAGAAAATTCCATTCTTGTCCGATACAGAATGTAAGACATATGCATACACCGTTTTAAGCTCAAGAGACCGCGCCCAAGGACAACACAGAGGTAACGTGACGAAGTGTGACAAAAACGATCTGGCGGATAAGCAGTGGTATCGCTTTACTGGTGCTGCTGGATCTGCCATGCCAACCACTTGTGTTGCTAAGAACCACTGTGGTACCCATGCCCCTGGATGGATGCAGGGTGTTCATCCTACTCTAGCACAGGGTATTGTTACACGTCGAGTCTGTTATCACTGGCAATCTAACTGTTGTCATTGGCACAACAACATCCGTGTGAAGAACTGTGGTGGATTCTACGTGTATGAAGTTGGATAGACCACCACATTGTCATTTGCGTTACTGTGGAAACGGTGGACCAGGTTTGTTTTATTCTTCTCGAAGCTAACTAGTCTTGTCAGTGGCATGAGTGACATAGTTGGCCAACCTGTGAGAGCGCTGGCCATTCATCGCTGTGCTCCCAATTCGAGTCCCAGCTCAGCGATAGATTATATGTGAACTGAGTTTGTTTAATGTGTTGTTCTCCACCATGCCACGGATTTTTAAAGCTAAGGGTTCTCCGTTTTTTACTCCCTCAGAAACGAACACAAAACATATGAACACGGGAGTCATGAGTGTTGTATGTTGAATATGTAGAGGTAATGAGTGTAAGTATTAGCAGATGACGACTAAATCTGCAATCTGCTGAAAAGACTAGTTCATCCATCCATCGATCCATCCAGCCATCGATCCTTCATTCATTCATTCACTCGCTCATTCATTTGAGTATTTATTTATTTGTTTATTTGTCTATTGATTAAATAATTAATTAATTATTCATTCATTTATTTATTTAATTTTGTGTCTAGTTTTACTTACTTATACACACTATTTAACAATGATAAATGTCTGTTTTTAGCTCCCACGTCTCCTCCTGTACCAACAACTGGTAAGTTAGTTCATTCATCCGGTAGAACTGTAACTAAGTAGGCAAAGGAGCAAATAATCATTAGACTAAGATCATGTCCTTTAGTTCCAGACCCATGCTTGACTGGTAAACCATGTCAGAATGGCGCAACCTGCAAAACGAATATCTTGGGAGGATATACATGTATTTGTGCCCAAGGTTTCACTGGCAAAAACTGTGAACAAGGTATGACATGGTAGAGACAAAGTCTAGAAGGGAAAAGTTTGCCAATTAATTCAGGGGGCTAGCCAGGGGGACGTTTCCTTTCTCTTGTATCATGGAACCCCCTCCTCTCCCCTTACGCTTTCTTACTGATAAAATATTATTTTCTTCATATAATATAGAGTAATTGTAGTCTGGTTCTCAAGCCTGAGAAATGTTTGGTATTCAGCGCTTTTGTCTTGCTTTTTACTTCCAATATCGGCTTATTTTAAGTGCAGTTTTTTTCAAAGGTTTCAGTGTATTTCGAATATTTTATAATCAACAATTCGTTCTATTTGAGTTGTATTACGGCTTCTTTAAAATCGATATTATATATCTCTTTCGTACTCCCTCCCCTTCAAATAGTAAATCGACAAAGGGTTTTGTTGCTAGGAGTAGTAATTCAATTACGCAACAGTTTTTATCCTTAAATTGGACCGATTTAGTCATTATCACTGTCTGGCAGGTTTTGCAGTGAAAATGGAATTGCATTTTGGAATAAACTGTGAAGTTCGTAGAATGTTTTATGCAAATCTTAGTGAAACTATTGTTATCTATAAGACAATCAGAATTCCCACCGGTTTTTAAACAAGCCTTATTGTCGTCATTCAAGCGCGGTTACTAAAATTTTATCTAGCAAACATGTTGACTAAAAAAATATGTATAAAGGAAGATAATCGAGGGAAAAAGACAGAAAGAAAAAGAAGGTAAAAAAAAAAAGATCAGAGAAGAAAAAAAAAAAGATGTAAAAAAAATTAAAAAATAACACTGCTGAGACTCGATCACAAGACCGTTTGTTTCAAACGAGCTTAAAACACAAAAAATCGGACCATGCATCCAGACAAATCGCTGAATCATCGCATGTTACGTATAGGATGGAGATTTCGGCCCCTTCCGCGCTATCCGGTAGAACGCAGCGAGCTTCGTAGTCAAAGAGGGAGGAAACAGTCGGATCCTAGGCCGTAAATGACTGCACCTTACCACTAGGCTAACTGGTCTACTGAGGGATTTGGAGGACAAAATAACCTAGTGTATCGTGTGAATTGGAATGTCTATTGTTGTGCAAATTGTTGTTCCAGTGGCGCAATGGTATAATGCTTGCCGTTTGAATCCGATGGACCGGGATCGAATCCCGGGCTCATTGATGTTCTTTTTCTTTTTTTCTTTTTTTCTTTTATTCTTTGTTTTTCCTCATTTGTTTTAGTTATTTTTTGGCTCTGTTTATTTTTTAACCTTTTAAATAATGTTTTCCTGGTATTTTTGGGTATAACTCAGATGTGAATGAATGCCTGAAGCAACCATGTCAATATGGTGGTACGTGCACTAATACAAAAGGAAGCTATTCATGCAAGTGTCTTGGTGGATTTCAAGGAAAAAATTGCGAAAAAGGTAATTGAACTTAATTTGAAATACGTTTGTGAAATATTTAGGCGCATTCGTCCAGGAAAAATGTTAAGTAATATTTTAACTAGTGTTTTATAAAACACTTATCGATAACAACATTCACAATAATTATCATTTAATTTTATTAACAAATGTGTTTAGACCTTTGACAAGATTGTCACACCTGCACTATCCCTTACTCCATGACCTCTCTTAATCAGTAGAAAAGAAGTAAAAACATTTATATAGTTTGCAATATAGCTGATTCAATAATTAACGTTGGCGCTGAAAAAAAGCCTAAAGCCTAAAGCTTTGAGAGCGGAATTCATGAAAAATTTTATCGCCGTGACATCATTACAATAAAAAACTCCCTGTATGCTTGCAAATTCTACAACTTGGATACATATTCCTTAATTTCCGAGGTGGCCTACAGAAATGTTTGTGAGTACACAAAAGACATTTGAAAGGCTTTAGCCTTTAGGCTTTTCAGCGACAACGTTAATTGAAATAGCTATATACATAATTGATGTTGAAAAACGTTGAAATGATCCATTGAAATTACTACACGAAATGCACGTTGAGATTTGTTGGTCCGATTGTGGAAAACAATGAAATCGGCGCCCCGATTTGATAACATTTCTAAACAGTCGTCAGTGTTTTAGTGTCGCGCCAATAATGTAATGGAACCGAAAAAAGATGGCGTGTAAGGATATATGCTCAAAAATAATCTGAATATATATAGGATATCATATTATGTTGCTACATGTAACACTTTTGGTAATTACCCCTGTAAATGTACTCAAGGATTCCAAGGACGGAATTGTAATATTGATAAATCATTAGCAATGTGGTAAATTATTTGAAATAACATTTTAATTGGAAAGATGGACCCAGAGCGCCAGGGGAGGGGGGAGGGGGGAGGGAAGGAAAGGGAAAGGGGAAGAAAGGACGCCGCGTCTTTCTCATTTTAACACTTTTGACGTCACAGATGCCCTGGGACCCCGAGAAGTTAAAATGAAGGAACAAAATGATTGAAACTTGAGGAAACTTCACTGTCAAGGACACAGCTGTAGATAACTGTTTATTTGTTATCGATGGCACGATTCGGAACTAAAACGGAGATAGACCATTCATAGACATATGCGGTTTATTTAGCACCGTTGTGTACATTGTCATTACATTTAATACATAGATGAAACTGGAATTAGGGTGCAGACTATCTACAGATAGCTTGATTGGTTATAACCAAGGTAGATAGCTCAATTCATTCAGTCGAATCACGTCTAAACTACATGATGGAGCAAGGATGGCACAGTTTAGAACATTTTAGAATATTTTATATTTTTTATATTTTATTTTATATTTTATTTATTATTTATAGATATTTTTTTTAACAGGACCCCAAGGACAACAGTGTTTTACACTGATGGGTGAAATATCCTGTATAAAATTCGTCATTATTATTATTTGCAGTAAATACATCCATATGCAAACTACTTAAACAGTACTGTAGGGCGTGGTATACGTAACCTACATGCTGTGGGAAAATTTAAAACCTATGTACTAAAAGATACTAGTCTTAAGCTAATGTTATATATATCACTATGATCTAATTTTCAATAAAGTTAGAGGTGTGTAATAACTGGAGTTTCCCACTTCATCAGAACGTTGCCACTTATTATTATTATTATTATTATTATTATTATTATTATTATTATTATTATTATTATTATTATTATTATTATTATTATTATTATTATTATTATTATTATTATTATTATTATTGGTTAGTGCGCGGCCTTCGGTGCGAGAGGTCCCTAGTTCGATCCCCAGTGACCTCACATCCTTGTTTCGACTTCTTACCATTCCGTGTAGCTTTAATTAGCTTTAAATACCCTTAAAACGGAGCACTGATGGAAAGAGGGGGGTAAAGAGCGCACCGTCGGCTTCCTGGGAGACCAGTGTTCAGCTGAAGGAACTACCGACGTTAAATATAGTGTTTTACCTTTTTTTACCTTTACATGATGAATTTCGTCAGTACTCGACAAAAAATTATCTATTGCTAGAACAAGAATCATTCGTCTGCCTGGACGGATTATGTCAGCATCTGATGATGCATGATCCTCATGGTAGATGAATTTTTGCCGATTAAACAGGTCTTCAAAAGTTGCGTCAACTGACGCATAATTGTGTACTTCCCCTCCGAATTTATTTTAAAACTTGTTATACATATATATCTATAACAGATAATTCGTCTTGACGAATTATTCGTCTCGAGTACAAAGTGCGCCAACGGAGAAAAGTCGCAGATGGCAAAATGATTTTTTTTCCCAGATATCGACGAATGTATGAAAAACCCATGTAAAAATGGTGGAACATGTCGAAACAAACCAGGCAGTTACACTTGCTATTGTCCGTTAGGAGTTCTAGGGAAAAACTGCGAAACAGGTATCGTTGTAACATGAAACTAGTGAAGTAAACAGAATAAAGAAACACCGAGAGGCAAGCACGTCGGTAACACTATTCTCTTGTTTAGATATCAATGAGTGTCTTGGAAAGCCTTGTCAAAATGGCGGGAAATGTCAAAATATTATTGGTGGATATACTTGCCAATGTCAATCAGGATTTAAAGGAAAGAACTGTGAACAAGGTAAGGATGTGAAACCTCTTTTCAAGTAATACAGGCAGAGCAAATACATTTTGAGTGCAAAACATTTTCTTTTTAATTAACTTTCCTTTCAGATATCGATGAATGTTTAAAGAATCCTTGTCAAAATGGTGGTACATGCCAAAACAACAATGGTGGATACACTTGTCAATGTCCATCGGGTTACCAAGGAAAGAACTGCGAACAAGGTGAATCATGCGGTTTAAATTGACGACATTCAATAATGTTTTACTAACGTTGATTTGGACGAGTGTTTGAGTAACCGCTTGTAAAAATGGCGGTACGCGAAGAACAATATTGGTAGTTTTTGAATTCAAAGCGGGAAATATCTGCGATCGAGGTATAGGCGGACGAATCTTTTATGCCTTGTGAACTCCCATTATTCATACAAATACCATTTTTAACTGTTTTCTCCAGATATCGACGAATGTCTCACCAACCCTTGTAAGAATGGTGGTACATGTCAAAACAACAATGGTGGGTACACTTGTAAATGTGCTGCTGGATTCCAAGGAAATCATTGCGAACAAGGTAAGGTTGCGAACAAAGTCATTAATAAGACTGTCCCAGTTTTCTTTCTGCTATTTTTGGCGACCTTACCCAGCTTTTGTGTAATAGATATTGACGAGTGTTTGAAAAGTCCCTGTCAGAATGGTGGTACATGTCAGAACACCAAGGGTGGATACACTTGTAAATGTGCTGCTGGATTCAAAGGAAATCATTGCGAACAAGGTAAAAATATCATCATAGCTATAATTTATGCTTATTTTTATTTGTAAACGTTTGCCTTTTCATGTTTAGATATTGATGATTAAAACTGCGATCGAGGTATAGGCGGACGAATCTTTTATACCTTGTGAACTCCCTTTATTCATACAAATACCATTTTTAACTGTTTTCTCCAGATATCGACGAATGTCTCACCAACCCTTGTAAGAATGGTGGTACATGTCAGAACACCAAGGGTGGATACACTTGTCAATGTCCATCAGGTTACCAAGGAAAGAACTGTGAACAAGGTAACGACATGTATAAAGTTGACGGGAACTCGGGACCACCGGATTGCGAGACCGACACTCTGACCACTCGACCATGCTGCCTCCTTGATTAGCTATCTCTTACCAAGATCGTGGTACATGTAAATATTAACAATATTGATAGCTATTCTTAACAATCTGATTGCGCATTTGAATCCAAAGGAAAAAGCTGAGATGGGGTTATAGTCATATGAAGGGTAGCATCTTGCAAACCTCCTTTATTATTACAAATTGTCATTTTTAAAAAAAAATTTTCTCCAGATATTGACGAGTGTCTCACCCACCCTTGTCAGAATGGCGGTACTTGTCACAATACCAAGGGTGGATACACTTGTAAATGTGCTACTGGATTCCAAGGAAATCACTGCGAACAAGGTAAGGTTGCGAACAAAGTCATTAATAATACCGTCCCAGTTTTCTTTCTGTTATTTTTGGCGCGACCTTACCCAGTTTTTGTGTAATAGATATTGACGAGTGTTTGAAAAGTCCCTGTCAGAATGGTGGTACATGTCAGAACACCAAGGGTGGATACACTTGTAAATGTGCTACTGGATTCCAAGGAAATCACTGCGAACAAGGTAAGGTTGCGAACAAAGTCATTAATAATACCGTCCCAGTTTTCTTTCTGTTATTTTTGGCGCGACCTTACCCAGTTTTTGTGTAATAGATATTGACGAGTGTTTGAAAAGTCCCTGTCAGAATGGTGGTACATGTCAGAACACCAAGGGTGGATACACTTGTAAATGTGCTGCTGGATTCAAAGGAAATCACTGCGAACAAGGTAACCAACTATTCCTGAACATGTTTGAGAGATTTTTCCCTAGCTAATCACTAATATTTGCTTTATAGATATCAATGAATGCTTAAAGAATCCTTGTCAAAATGGTGGTACATGTCAAAACAACAATGGTGGATACACTTGTCAATGTCCATCAGGTTACCAAGGAAAGAACTGTGAACAAGGTAAAGCATGAGTATATAATATCAACAAGTAATTTTTAATATATTCTATTCAGAGTGCACAAACTTTTTGCAGGTTAAAGGGATAATTCAATTCCGTTTTTACTTTGGACAAGTTGTTTTAAACAACATTCATTAACTGTTTTTCTTGAAAATATCCTGTATTCGTATTCAAAGGAAATAATTAAGATCGATGAATAGTCAGACGAATTGTAGACTTGCGAGATCCATTATTCATAAGAATGTCATTTCACTGTTTTCTCAAGATATCGACGAGTGTCTCACCAACCCTTGTCAGAATGGTGGTACATGTCAGAACAGAAAGGGCGGGTACACTTGTAAATGTACTACTGGGTTCCAAGGAAATCATTGCGAACAAGGTAAGGTTGCGAACAAAGTCATTCATAAGACTGTTCCAGTTTTTCTTTCTGCTATTTTTGGCGACCTTACCCAGCTTTTGTGTAATAGATATTGACGAGTGTTTGAAAAGTCCCTGTCAGAATGGTGGTACATGTCAGAACACCAAGGGTGGATACACTTGTAAATGTGCTGCTGGATTCAAAGGAAATCACTGTGAACAAGGTAATAACATGAATTTCATTATAAGTATCAATTATGCTATTTCAGTTTATTTGAAAACGTTTGCCTTTTCATGTACAGATATTGATGAATGCTTAAAGAATCCTTGTCAAAATGGTGGTACATGTCAAAACAACAATGGTGGATACACTTGTCAATGTCCATCAGGATACCAAGGAAAGAACTGTGAACAAGGTATAGAACATGTTCAAAGTTGACTTTCAATAATTTTTCACTAACGCTGATTTGTACAAGTGTTTTACTTACAGTCTTGTCAAAATATCAATAAAAATCCCTGAAGAAGACGTATGATGATGAAAGAATATCTCTTAGCTCTCTGTATAAATAACCCGGGGGGGGGGGGGGGGGGGGACTCCGATCGTAAATGGACGGGGATGCTCGTCGTACCTTTTAGGGGTCAAAATCAGCGGTCTGGTACCTTTTAGGGTATCTCAGACTTTAGTGGACTACTAGAGACCTGGCTGGTACCTTTTAGGGTGATTTTTTCCTCCATCAAAGATTAAATACTGGAAACAAAGATCGGATTGCACGACCATCAAATTGTTCGCATATAAATAGACACAATTGATTGCTTGATTGACTTAAATTTGCAAAATGTTAAATTTAGTGTTTTTGAGTTGGTACCTTTTAGGGGTAAAAATATGTATTGCCACGCCCACCCGGATATGACTTTGGTACCTTTTAGGGGTCATTTTTAAAATTTCCGACGAGCATCCCCGTCCTCTTATATATAGGAGTCCCCCCCCGGGATAAATAATCAGTGTGGCGATGAGTAATCAGGACTTTGTTGCTGTTGATCATTTTGGAGTTCTGTGTTGTCCAGTGTCTTATTTTATCTAGAATCTTGACAACCTTATAAAAAAAGCGAACTATGTAGGGTAACAATCAACAATATTGGTAGCTTTCGAATTCTAAGGGAAAACGGAGGTATAATCAGATAAATTTTAATACCCTGAGAACTCACTTTAGTAATCCAAATACCATTTTAACTGTTTTCTCAGATATCGACGAGTGTCTCACCAACCCTTGTAAGAATGGTGGTACATGTCAGAACACCAAGGGTGGATACACTTGTAAATGTGCTGCTGGGTTCCAAGGAAATCACTGCGAACAAGGTAAGGTTGCGAACAAAGTCATTAATATGACTGTCACAGTTTTCTTTCTGCTATGTTTGGAAACCTTACCCAGTTTTTGTGTAATAGATATTGACGAGTGTTTGAAAAGTCCCTGTCAGAATGGTGGTACATGTCAGAACACCAAGGGAGGATACACTTGTAAATGTGCTGCTGGATTCAAAGGAAATCATTGCAAACAAGGTAAAAATATCATCATAGCTATAATTTATGCTTATTTTTATTTGAAAACGTTTGCCTTTTCATGTTTAGATGTCGATGAATGTTTGAAGGATCCTTGTCAAAATGGTGGTACATGCCAAAACAACAATGGTGGATACACTTGTCAATGTCCATCAGGTTACCAAGGAAAGAACTGTGAACAAGGTGAATCATGTGTATGTATATCAATAAGTGATTGTATATATATATTTACAAATTGTTAATTACTTGCTATCGTCCAGGCTTAGAGTGTATGACAAACGTTGCAGCCAATCATAAAGAGGAGCGAAATCAATGATATGGACGAGAGAGTAAAACCTCAAATCCCCCTTCCCTCCCCAAATAATGATTGACAAGGCTTAACAAAGTTAAAAATCTTGAAAGAAATACAGGATACAGTGAATTTCCCTGAGAATACAACATATTATAAAAGATTACAAATAATAGTATAAGCGATTTGTAAAAGCGTAGAGAAATATAGAGGAGGGTTTGCTGACTAGAGAAGAAGGAAGCTTGCCTCAGTCACCGCAAGGGTTTAATAAATAGTTTTTTATCAATTGAAAACAAGGAGAATTAAATTAATAAAAACGTTTGTTCACTAAAAGTACTGTAACCTGTGAAAAAACGTTTTGATCTAGACATTGATGAGTGTGTACCCAACCCGTGCCAAAATGGTGGCAAATGTGTCAACACACCAGGGAGCTATTCGTGTCAGTGTAGAGTTGAATACACTGGAAAGCATTGTGAAACAGGTACGTTTTACTAATTGTACCGAGATTTTGACAACTTGTTTTGAAATTATCATTTCTTGATTTAATGAACAACTGTCCCACGTCTAATAGGCCATCATATAATACTTTGCCTACTCAGATAAACCACATTTAACTATGAAATAATACAAAATCCTTTGTTTTCGATGATTTTGCATTATTTTGCATTTATTTATGAAAGGTTAATTGATTTGTTGCATTAATTAGTTAATTAATTAATCAATTATATTATAATTAATTAATCATATTTACTTATTTAGTATTGATTTCTTGCATTTTTTTATCTAATCACTGATTTATTGTTTTTATTGATTTATTGATTTAGCTGATTATAACAAGATAGGATGTTATAAAGACAAGCACGTTAACAATGCCCGACCATTCCCTAAATTCATTGTGAACTTGAGGCCAATGATTGATTGGCATGATCTGAAGACAACAGTTATTGACAAGTGTGCTAATAAAGCTAAGGAACTAGAGTACGTGCACTCATTACTTGATGGTAAAAAAAGTTTACCAAGAGGAAATGATAAGAGGAGAGAAGAGAGAGCCTTGTGTCATCGATTATCAATGGTCGAGATTTGCTTGATTTCTGTATTTTGATTTCTTTATTTTTTATAGGTATAAATATTTTGGAATTCAGTTTTACGGCGAATGCTGGAGTGGTCCAAGTTCTGCTGTGAAGTATGACAGGGATGGTCCTTCGGATATCAAAAATTGTCCTGCAGGGGTTGGCGTAGCAAACACATTGATGGTTTACAAATTGACCTAATCAACAAAGGTAAACGCTTCCTTAGCTTTATAGATTAAATGTGACAGATGTTTATCAAACTAATTAATGGACATGTTTATTTTTGTTTGCAGACAGTCAACCTCTGATAAAATGACCCAATGGTAGCTAAGACGATTATTTTGAAATGATTCTCGGATTATTTGATTCAAATAAACTAGTTGATAAATATGGTGTCTTCTCTCCCATGTTATTCCTAAAAGTTGAAACCATAGTCATAATAATCATAATCATAAACCACATCACATCCATCATCACGTGATATTTTGGTCCAGTCATAGTTTCGAGGGCAGTTCAATAGTGGAAAATGAAGTAAATCGACTTTTAGTCTTCTTCGTAGCTTCATCCTCGGGAACCCAGGGTTATTGACATTATTCTGTCTGTCGTTTCTCGATCCCCTGCCTGGGAACACTGTCTGTTAGAATTTAGGTTGATCAATCAGAAACGAGAGAAAACTTGGCTTGAGGAACAAGTGCTCATAGACAACGTTCCCAGGGGTGCTTTCTTTCTGGGAGCGAGAAGCGAAGGATAGGGAGCGAGTGATTCCCGATTATGAAGCGTCTCTCTCGCCTCAGCTCTTTGATGGGGTTCCTGTGCTTCTTTGTTTAAATTTTAACCACATACAGAGAACAGGTCTTGGGCCGGTTGCATAAAAGTTCAGACCTACGCCTGACACTAAACGAGTGATTTACACGACAACCTTTATATGGCACGGCACCCTTAATTCTGTGTACACGGGCCCATTTGGCACGGCACCCTTAATTCTGTGTACACGGGCCCATTTGGCACGGCACCCTTAATTCTGTGTACACGGGCCCATTTGGCACGGCATCCTTAATTCTGTGTACACGGGCCCATTTGGCACGGCACCCTTAATTCTGTGTACACGGCCCATTTGGCACGGAACCCTTAATTCTGTGTACACGGGCCCACTTGGCACACGGCATCCTTAATTCTGTGTACACGGCCCATTTGGCACGGCACCCTTAATTCTGTGTACACGGGCCCATTTGGCACGGCATCCTTAATTCTGTGTACACGGCCCATTTGGCACGGAACCCTTAATTCTGTGTACACGGCCCATTTGGCACGGCACCCTTAATTCTGTGTACACGGCCCATTTGGCACGGAACCCTTAATTCTGTGTACACGGGCCCATTTGGCACGGCACCCTTAATTCTGCGTACACGGGCCCATATGGCACGGAACCCTTAATTCTATGTACACGGGCCCACTTGGCACGGCACATCATCGTGTAGTGTGAACAAGAATTTTGTTGGTCTGATAGGGATGCCGTACCCAGTGCCTTACCATAAAAAAATTTTTCGTATTAATCGAGGTTAGTGCTCATGTCAGACCTTCAGTCGAGCGTACATTTTAAGACGGTTGCACCAGTTTGGACATTTGTGCCATGTCGTAGCGGATTTAACAGTCTGGAATTAATAAAAGGTTTCTGTAGCTTTTTGGTTAAGCCATCTGCAATCAGTAAGCAAACCGCGTATGCAAAATGTGACAGAATACTTTAATTATTCAACTGCATGCGCATACGAAACGTCAATGCAAACGTAACTAAGACTTGTGGAGCTGTACGCCCAGCGTCCATCCTACGTCGATACGCCAGAAATACTAGTAACGCCTAGCGTAACGGTTGCCCTACGTGACCAACTTTTATGCAACCAGGCCCTGGGTTTATATTTAAGTGTCGCCCTAGAACGCATATCAGACCAAACACACCCTACTTTTCCTGAATAATGCATGGATTGGCTTACGGATTAACATTCTTATCCGAGAAGATGTGGGGACTAACCATTTGAAGGCACACGCCTTCAGAACGAGAAAATGTGACAATCAATGAATCTCCCATAATAGCGGTTGAATCAGTCAAGATACTTGGTGTGGTTCTGCAGGATGATTTGAAATGGAACTCCCATGTTTCTGAAATCGTCAAGAAAGCTGGATAAAGACTGTACTTCCTTTCGCAGTTGAAACGAGCGTGTGTCCCACCGGGAGATTTGGTAAAGTTTTACACTGCTTGCATTCGTTCATATGCCTGTCAAGTTTTCCACCATAGCTTACCCGATTACTTTAGCAACACCATGAAGAGAATACAGAAAAGAGCTTTGAAAATTGTTTATGGCTACGATCTACCCTACAGCGATGCACTCTGCCTGTCAGGGCTGGAAACTTTATCTCAATGTAGAGATATGTTCAAATGCTCTATGGCTACGGTAAACTTCTTCCCTACTACTAAAACCCTTCAATTACAAGGAAAATCAGCCTGTGACTTAAGAAATAGACTGATTGAGCTTCACAATTGCAGCAATGAACGGAACTGCAGTGACAATCCGGCCGAGTTTCAAGCACCCAACTTTGACGAAACTCTAGCTATGGGGAGCGAGTTTCAAGCACCTAACTTTGTCGAAACCATCGACGACTCGGAATATGGATTAAATGAGTTAGAAAGTTTTATTGACTCTGCAGTAGAAGAGGCCAGCAAGGATCATTCAAACTTTGTGTCTAATATTGACTACGGGGATGAAGTAAGGGAGATTTGGAAGGCCATTGATGTAATTAATTCTAAAATCAATGTTATCGTCGAAGAAAAATCTGCATTTCCAACAAGCCCAACTAAAAGCCCTGAGGAGTTACTAACTATTGAAAACCTTTCAAGCGAGAATGATCTGTTGAAAGGAAAACTGCTTGAAATGGAAATAGAGCTACAAAGAACAAAAGAAGAGAATCTTAGCCTCATTACGGCTATAAAGCTACTTAGCAATAATTCGTCAGAGCCTACTAAAACAACAGAGGAAGATAATAGCCCAAGATCTTATAATCGTCCGAAGCTTCTCTTTACTTTTCCCGCAGAAATGTGTCCTCTAGAAACTAGTAATCGGATTGAGGTGCCACAGGAAGTTAGCGAAAACCAATCCTCAAGTAAATCCCTCGACAATCAAATCGACGACTATAGAGCTAAACAGAAAAACACTTATGAGAAAATTATAGGATCGACAGCCGGACATAGAGCCTCCAAGAATGATATTCCTACAAATTCAATTGATCAACAACCTTCCAGAACTGTTAGTAGTACTACACAGAAACCATGTGGATCAATGAAGGAAATCAATAACACACTAAAAGCGGGTGAGAAGGAGACCACACAATCTAAGCAATCGAAGAAACGTAAGAAACGGAAGTCAAAGAAAATTGCCGGTACTGCTGACACCATCGAGACGAATACTGTAAGAGATGCGAGTGTCCCGATAACCTCTGAAAATAGTCCAGTCACTGATAGCACAAGTGCTTCAAATACATCAGTCATAATCGGCGACTCTATGCTAAAGTATATTCAGGGCTGGAAACTCGGAAAACAAGTTGGCCACAGAGTGGTTGTTAAATCCTTTGCAGTCGCAACAACCTCTGACATGTCGCACTATGTGAAGCCGACGATTGCTAAAAATCCTGATGAAATCTTACTACATGTTGGCACCAACGACGTAGGCAAGCTACAGCCCCAAGAAATTGCTGAAAACATTGTTGATTTAGCGCGTTTTATTACGAACGAATCCGTTTCTCGAGTGGTGGTATCTGAACTTATTACAAGGGCTGATGATTCATCTAAAGAAGCTGTAAAAGAAGTAAATAGAAGACTTCGCCAGTTTTGTGGTCAACGAGGCTACAGCATCATCCGTCACGATAATATAACCACTGCTGAACTTAATAGAGGAGGACTGCATTTAAATGAGGCAGGTACAAAAACAATGTTTAATAATTTTGCCAATTATTTAAGTAAGCATTGACCTTTATCTGTGCTCGGCCGAATCGAAAACCACGTAAACCTTGATACGTATGAATTTTTGCCGCCTAAACGTGGCTTTAAACTTGCCTCGTTGAATATCAATAGCTTGCTAGCTCATATCGAAGAATTGAGAGTTTTGCTTGCCGACCTTCCAATTGATGTGTTATCTATTAATGAAACTAAGCTCGATAGTACAGTGAACGATAATGAAGTTTATATCCCTGGATATGAAATAATACGTAGTGATCGCCATTTCAAAGGCAGATCTGGAGGAGGGGTATGCTTCTATATTCGTTCGACAATAAATTATTCGATTCGTTCAGATCTTTCTACTGAACTTGAAACCGTTACCATAGAAATCAAGAAGCCTAGATCCAAGTCTTTTGTTGTCTCCACTTGGTATAGGCCACCTAATTCGCTGGTAGACACATTTAGGCTTTTTGAAGCGTTCATAGGTAAACTGGATTCCGAAAATGTAGAATATTGGGTTTTGGGAGATCTGAATTGCAATATTAATGCTCATAACCCAGACAATGACACCAAATTACTGTTAAATATTGCGAATGTATATGGTATGCACCAGCTAATATCTGAACCTACACGCATTACGGAAAAGTCGTCTACTTTAATTGATGTTATTTTTACGAATTGTCCAGATAGGGTGGTTTGCTCCGGTGTCTCTCACATTGGTATTAGTGATCACAGTCTCGTCTACGCCTTTCGTAAAGTATCTACTGATCTTTCTAATAAGGGTCACAATACTGTTTATTATCGGAAATTTAAGAATTTTGACTCTGTCGGCTTCCGTTATGATATTTTTCATCAAAATTGGGGCAGCATTGAAAATTGTGTTGACCCCAATGCAATGTGGGAAGCTTGGAAAACAATGTTTTTGCAATGTGTTGATAAGCATGCCCCATTGCGAGTTAAGCGCACTCGCGCGTTCAAATCACCATGGATCACACCTGAATTGAAAAAACGGATGCATGACAGAGACATTCTTAAATTAAAAGCATCAAAATCTAAAGATGCTTCCGATTGGCTTAAATTCAAGCAGTGCCGTAACCAATTAAATATCGATATAAAACTAGCTAAGGAAACCTATTATAAGGATGCACTGCATGAAAATGAGGGGGATTCTCGTCAAACTTGGCGTATTGTAAATGAGCTCACATCAAGGAAAACCGCAAATTCTAATATCAAAGAAATCCAAAATGAGGATGAGTCTATTTATAATCCTCAACTCTTATCAGAAACCTTTAATACCCATTTCGCTACCATTGGTCCCAAACTCGCGAATGAAATTAAATCGGGCACAAATGGTATATCTCATTTACAATATGTTAAGGGTACTCAAGACCGCTTTCTACTTAACAATACAAATCCCTCAAAAGTGTTTTTGCTACTATCGAAACTTTGTAAATCTAAGGCAACTGGCCTTGACAAGATTTCAGCAAGACTGCTACGTGAAAGTGCAGACTTGATCGCCAATTCACTTTGCTCTATTTTTAATCGCTCAATAAATTCAGGTGTGTTCCCCGATGAGTGGAAATGCTGTAAAGTTATTCCACTTTTTAAACAGGGGGCTCGCTCTGATCTTAATAATTATCGTCCCATTTCAATTATACCCGTCGTAGCGAAAGTTTTCGAGCGAATTATATACGATCAGATTTACGATTACCTCACTAAAAATGGGTTGTTATCAGATCAACAATCTGGTTTCCGTTCCCTTCATTCTACGGTTACCGCTTTGCTTGAGGTAACGAATGACTGGGCTTACAATATTGACAAAGGCAGTGTCAACGCAGTAGTTTTCTTGGATTTGAAAAAAGCGTTTGACACTGTCGATCACCATATTCTTTTATCTAAATTACATGAATATGGCGTACAAGGAATTTCTCATTGTTGGTTTCGTTCTTATCTGGATAGTCGTAAACAAAAATGTTTCGTAAATGGTTCGCTCTCTAACAGCCAATCAGTAACTTGTGGGATTCCACAGGGAACAATTTTAGGGCCACTACTGTTTCTAATCTATATCAACGATCTCCCAAATTGTCTCTCAATTTCTAAGCCTCGAATGTACGCAGACGATACTCACTTAACCTTTGCCAGTAATTGTGTAGACACGATTAATGAGGTCTTAAATCGCGATCTTGCTAAGGTCAATGAATGGCTTATCGCGAACAAATTAACATTAAATGCAAGCAAAACAGAATTTATGTTAATCGGATCAAGACCAAGACAAAGGTTAAGTACTTTTGACAAATCTCCTAGCCTTTCAATTGATGATAAATCTATAAAGCAAGTTTCTAGCACTAAATCTCTTGGTGTGCACATTGACGAAAATCTCTCTTGGAATGTGCACATCGAGACAATTGCTAAGAAAATTGCATCTGGCCTGGGAGCTTTAAAGAGGTGTAGACGATTTGTTCCTCAAACCACGCTGCACTCTGTTTTCAGTGCCTTAATACAACCTCATTTTGATTATTGTAGTGTTGTTTGGGGACACTGTAATAAGACCCTTTCTGACAAACTACAAAAATTGCAAAACCGCGCTGCGCGTATTCTAACCTTTTCCAGCTATGACACAAATGCCGGACTTCTCTTTGAACGGCTCGGCTGGAAAAGATTGGAATCTCAAAGGCAAATACAAGAAGCAGTAATGGTGTACAAATCTCTTAACGGTCTTGTACCTACCTATTTGCAATCTATCTTTACTGATAGGAGTAATATAACTCAATACGAACTGAGAGACACCGTGGGCAAACTCGCTGTTCCTTTGCCCCGCACAAACTATCTAAAAAACAGTTTTAGTTACCAAGGTGCGGTGCTTTGGAACAGCTTACCACCTGATTTGCGGCAAGCACAAACTCTCAATGGTTTTCGAACTGGTTGCCGTCAGCATTTTTCTTAGTCATAAACTAGCTTTTATTTTTTATAGCAGACGGCATTCATGTAAAGCAGAGTTATGTTAGTATAGATTTATATTATTGTTTTAGTTATTAGTATTGTATTTATCACCATTAGTATATATTTTATAATTGTATTTTTGATGAATTTCTGATGAATTTACCGTGTTAAAATAAAGTTACTACTACTACTACTACTAACGCCTCTCTAAGAAATTTTTTGATAAGATTATTCTTAATAAGTCCGATAGCTTACATCATTTGTTGCCATTTAACACTGTAAAACCAAATGTCACACTGCGCAAGCAGAGAAAATTTAGAACTCCAGTTATTATAATTTCTAGAAGTATGAAGTATGATGAAGTATGATGATAATTAGACGTAGTTTACATCACAGCAATGTGATGATAGATGCATATAGTAGAAATTCAGTTTTTGTTTTATTTTCATAATTGTTAACCTTATCAATTCATTTATAATTAATTATATATGCAATTAAGGATTTTAATAAACCATCTATCCATCTATCTATCTATCGAAATAGGTAAGACAAGAAGCACCGACTGACTGCTCTTGATTCAGTGCTTACGTCATACTTCCATCGATATCTCCGTTTTCATTAGGGGAGGGAAAGGTAGCTTTGTACTTTACAACTAACAGAAAACTAACAATGCTTGATTTTTCTAATTCTTTAATAGCCGTTTGATATGACGACAGGTACACAGTGTCTTCGTCTATTTGTCTATTTTACACGGTAAACCATATTTGCTCCAGAACCACCGACTCCAACCCAACACTGGTCAGACTGTCCGTCCTTGTCGTAAGTCTTCGAAGCATTCGTACCACTCCAACACTCCCCGTAGAACTGAATACCAAAGTAGGTGTAGCTGATGAAAAAGAATTTATGACATAGAAGTTTTCATTATAGTCACACGCCTCGCATTTGAAATGTAACGATTAGTATGCACAAACAGTGTAAAGGTCTCTCCACATGTTGCATTTCAAAGAATGAAAGCAGGCAAAAACAATAGCAAACAAATAAAAGCACGTAGTTGTATGTCTAGCCTATTAGGGCGCAACCCAATAGTACAAAACAAAGGAAATGGTACTATTTAACACTATTCATGGCTTTAGTACATGTGCTCTACACAGTTGGCATATAAAAATGAAATATTTGCGAACATGGTTTAGATTCTATCTGAGATTGTTATGTATTATTTGTTGCTATCTCTGTTATGCAGATTTATTAAACCATTATTTAAACCTGCTTCACGAAATAAAGTATGTATGTATGTACCGTCAAACGGTAAACTTTAGTCGTCTGTCCTCGGCCGTTTCTACACTTTAGTCAAGATATTTGTATTTTCTGTCATTAAGAGATTTGTTCTTTATTTGCTTGTTGCAATGATTTAAGGATAAGAGTAAAATATAAAATCAAAATCAAAGTCCATTTTTGTCGTCTGTCGTTAGCGGTTTGCCTTAAACGTCAATCTTAAGGTCTCTAATATCAATTAAATGACCCCCTCTAGGGCTGTATACTATCTCAGCTCACCCAAACACCCGTATTATAAAGTGGGCACTTGCACTCTATTCCATCCATTGGCATAGTGGTTTCAATGATACTCCCTGCATCATCAGATCTAACTCACCCTGTTATCTTCGTCATTTTTGCACACTTATCAATGACTGATGTTTTTAAATTATGCCAGTTAATTTCACGTCTGAAGTTCGCAATCAGTACTGGTAAAGGACGTTCTTTACTACCGTTGTCTCTGTAACAGCCAACCTCTTTGTAACGAACTAATCAAAGATATAAAAAGGGTAACCTAGTCATACCAAGGTAATGAGTGGCATATCGTGCAATATCATGCACACGAGTACAAACCCAAGTAGATTACGACGCTTCGACGTTCAGCTTGTGAAATGTAATGAAGTGCACTTTAGGAATTGTTTGCATAAAAAAGTAAGTTCTATTTGATAGAAAATTGTTCTAATGAATTGATTGATTAAAAATGATATTAAGGCACCACTGTACCAGGAAACCTTTGCAACTGATTTCTACTACCATTCACTTAAAACCCCATAGCGTGCTAACAATTTATTCGATGCTTATGAAAGGATATATTTTCTTTAGACAAGGCGCATTTTTGAGAAATCAGATACCTGGAGGCATTTTGGGGTAGAGGCTGGTAACGTAACTATTCTATGCCGATTTTTCATGCTGAATGCGAATATGACTGTTACCAAGACGTATTCTGCAATCTTATACGTGTAAGACGTGTTTTGTGAATTGCTACAGTCATTTCATACTAACGGCTTTTTCACGTAATTCCAAAAGTTCCCAAACTTAAAAACAATTACCATAACTGGAAAGAGCATACCAAAATCAGTAAAACTGTGAAGTTTGAAGGATATCAGTTGAAGAATCAAGGAGATACGAATTTTCAAAAATCGAAATTTGTTTGTATCTCTTGCATAACTGTAAGTGTTTTCATACAAAATTTCGATTTTTGAAAATTCGTATCTCCTTGATTTTTCAACTGATATCCTTCAAACTTCACAGTTTTACTGATTTTGATATGCTCTTTCCAGCTATGGTCATTGTTTTTAAGTTTGGAAACTTTTGGAATTACATGAAAAAGCCGTTAGTATGAAATGACTGTAGCAATTCACAAAAACGTCATTTACACTTATAAGATTGCAGAATACGTCTTGGTAACAGCCATATTCAGATTCAGCATGAAAAATCGGTTTAGAATAGTTATGTTACCAGCCTCTACCCCAAAATGCCTTCTGCACTTTTTGCGATCGACTTTTTCAATTTTGCGCCTTGTCTACTTGAAGCTGAATAAATGTAGCTATCAGATATAGCAGTTATTACTTCATCATTTCTATCATTTCTTTTATAATCCTGCTTTTCCCATTTTCTGATTTTTATGACGTTTAAATAGTTGTTTTGCATTAGTTTTTTTTATTCGACTGCTCTGAAATGTATTGAGATAATCAGAGCAATATGTGATCTTAAATGTCAGGGTATTATTGGAAAGTAAACCGCTATGTTGGTTTTATCGGGCATCAGTCATGAAGGTCCCCTGTCAGCTTAATTGAAGCTGGAAAGACTCACCACCACCTGGACACGAGGGCTCTGGAAATAAAATTACAACAAACATCATTTTACTTTAATACAGATGACACCTTGAATAACAGAAACAGGTCTAACTGAAGATAGAAGAAGTGCCGGTACGAGCGTAAAACTAAAGTACACTGGTTTTCGGTTTCTTTTTTCTCCTTAGCACACAGCATATTTAAATAGACAAGGCGCAAAATTGAAAAAGTCGATCGCAAAAAGTGCAGAAGGCATTTTGGGGTAGAGGCTGGTAACATAACTATTCTAAACCGATTTTTCATGCTGAATCTGAATATGGCTGTTACCAAGACGTATTCTGCAATCTTATAAGTGTAAATGACGTTTTTGTGAATTGCTACAGTCATTTCATACTAACGGCTTTTTCATGTAATTCCAAAAGTTCCCAAACTTAAAAACAATGACCATAGCTGGAAAGAGCATATCAAAATCAGTAAAACTGTGAAGTTTGAAGGATATCAGTTGAAAAATCAAGGAGATACGAATTTTCAAAAATCGAAATTTTGTATGAAAACACTTACAGTTATGCAAGAGATACAAACAAATTTCGATTTTTGAAAATTCGTATCTCCTTGATTCTTCAACTGATATCCTTCAAACTTCACAGTTTTACTGATTTTGGTATGCTCTTTCCAGTTATGGTAATTGTTTTTAAGTTTGGGAACTTTTGGAATTACGTGAAAAAACCGTTAGTATGAAATGACTGTAGCAATTCACAAAACACGTCTTACACGTATAAGATTGCAGAATACGTCTTGGTAACAGTCATATTCGCATTCAGCATGAAAAATCGGCATAGAATAGTTACGTTACCAGCCTCTACCCCAAAATGCCTCCAGGTATCTGATTTCTCAAAAATGCGCCTTGTCTAAAATGCATCGCATATTTTTAGGTCACAAATATCACAAACACCAGTAGCAAGTGATAACATCTGCGCATGTCTCCAACGTCTATTGTCTTGGACAAATGGATAACTTTGAAAGGATAATTTATATAATAATAATAATAATTTCGTTTATTTCCTCGGTGATCATGGTATTACAAAGTAATACCATGACTTCTTCGGGATATTAGTGATTAAATGTCCCCGAAGCCGAGGGAGGTTTAGTGGAAGTCCCGAGGCCGTAATAATATGCAGTATGCAACAAATCAAAGGACAAACTTTTTGAAATAGGTATAAATCTATATCTATATCTATATCTAATTTCTAGCTGTTCATACTTCTGCACTCGAATGTAATGCTCCGAAAAACTTTGTGGAGACCATATACGACTCTCTGTATGAGAGAGGTAACCCTAATAATACCGAAGTCACTTCCATCCAGGGGCTCGCGCATACTCATCGCGTTATCACTTGCTGTTATAAACACCTACCTGTTTCACAATGCTTTCCAGTGTATTCATCTTTACACTGACACGAGTAGCTTCCTGGTGTGTTGACACATTTGCCACCATTTTGGCACGGGTTGGGAACACACTCGTTGACATCTATGTTTAATGATAACATTTTTAGTTATCAAACAAAACAACACACAAACCATTTGAAGAAATCGTAAGCAGTAACACTTTACCTTGTTCACAGTTATTTCCTTGGTAACCCGATGGACATTGACAAGTGTATCCACCATTGTTGTTTTGGCATTTACCACCATTTTGACAAGGATTCTTCAAGCATTCGTTGATATCTAAGATATAGAGAATTTATGTAAGTAGAGAAAACAAGCAACTCGGCTGAAACGGCTATTGAAGACACCAAATATTCATAGCAAACGGCTAAAGAAAACAAAACATCATACAAGAAAAAGGGAACAACCGGGATAAAGAGATAAAAAGCACGTCATGCTATACATTGAAGAATTATCCTTCAAACTGATAGAAAGTTGCAATGAAGAAAAGTTAAACTGGATCTAAGAAGATAGTGAGATCAACTTAACCTACAACAAAAAATCGTTCATCAATATCTGAACATGAAAAGGCAAACGTTTTCAAATAAAAATAAGCATAATTGATCATTATGATGATGTTTTACCTTGTTTGCAGTGATTTCCTTTGAATCCAGCAGCACATTTACAAGTGTATCCACCCTTGGTGTTCTGACATGTACCACCATTCTGACAAGGGCCGGTGAGACACTCGTCGATATCTGGAGTAAAAAATGGCATTGTTAAGGAGGTTTACAGATCTTGTCTTGTCTTATCTTGTCTGACTATGACTCGATCTTAGTGTTCCCTTTGGATCCAAATGCAAACTGTTAAGTTTGGTAAGAGAAAGTCAAACACTTCGCTGAAGTCAACTTTAAACATGTTCTATACCTTGTTCACAGTTCTTTCCTTGGTAACCTGACGGGCATTGACAAGTGTATCCACCATTGTTGTTTTGGCAACTGCCACCATTTTGACAAGGATTCTTCAAGCATTCATCGATATCTAAAAGAAACGTACGTTTATTGCAGTGAGATGACCTGCAGTAAGATGGTATCATTTTATAGTACCGTTTGGCGTAGTGTTCATTACCACCTAAAGAATGTTGATATAACGCACTTATGCGCTGATTGGTTAGGTTTACATACATACATACATACATGATTGAGACTCCCTCAGCAGGGCTTTTCAGCTCAATTTACAAATCCTAACTAAATCATATAAATCAAACATAAATGGATTAAGAATCCCAACTGGCAAGGAGGCAAACCAGTTGGCTATATTACAAGCATGGCCGAGAAACTGAATTTGAACTAATCGAAATCGGAACAAATTCAGTCTCGGCTAGTGGCCAGAGCGGGAATCGAACCTGGGACCGCCAGATTGCGAGACCAACGCTCTGACCACTCAGCCATGCTGTCTCCTAGGTACCATGTTGACAGGAACATAGACATGACTTGCACTAAAACGTTCAAACAATTTTATAAAAGCAATATATAATGATCAATTATCTCTTTGTGCAATTATATAAAAACGCTTGATGATGAAACAAGCAAACAAACAATCGTGGATTTCGGCAAGCAATATATGCAACATTTTTTTTCGCGCACTCACCTTGTTCACAGTTCTTTCCTTGGTAACCTGATGGACATTTACAAGTGTATCCACCATTGTTGTTTTGGCATTTACCACCATTTTGACAAGGATTCTTTAAACATTCATTGATATCTATAAAGCAAATATTAGTTATTAGCTAGGGAAAAATCTCTCTAACGTGCATGTTCAGGAATAGTTGGTAATTTACCTTGTTCGCAGTTCTTTCCTTGGTAACCTGATGGACATTGACAAGTGTATCCACCATTGTTGTTTTGGCATTTACCACCATTTTGACAAGGATTCTTTAAACATTCATTGATATCTATAAAGCAAATATTAGTTATTAGCTAGGGAAAAATCTCTCTAACGTGCATGTTCAGGAATATAGCTGATAATTTACCTTGTTCGCAGTTCTTTCCTTGGTAACCTGATGGACATTGACAAGTGTATCCACCCTTGGTGTTCTGACATGTACCACCACTCTGACAAGGGTGGGGGAGACACTCGTCGATATCTGAGAAAACATTTAAGATGAAATTTGTTATAGTAAAGGAGGTTCGCAAAATACTACCTTTTGTCTGACTATAACTCAGTTTTCCCCTTCAATTCGAAAGCCACGGATTTTGCTATTCGTGTACCGCCATTTTAACAAGAGACACTCAAACACTCGTCCCGAAATCAACGTTAGTTAAAAGTTATTGAATGTCAACTTTGAACATATACTTTACCTTCTTCGTTTGATTGCCTTATTCCTACTCGGACCATTACTTAATATTAATATCATAATTTTAAATCTCGGTAAAGAATGTGCTTACAATCAATTTGTCGTTTTCACCTTGTTCACAGTCCTTTCCTTGGTAACCGGATGGACACTGACAAGTGTATCCACCATTCTTGTTTTGGCATGTACCACCATTTTGACAAGGATCCTTCAAACATTCATCGACATCTAAAATAGAAATCAGATTTTTAATTAACTTAAAACATAAAGTTAACCCTTTAAACAGAAAAATATCTCGGTTAAGAATGTGTTTACAATCAATTTTTCGTTTTCACCTTGTTCACAGTCCTTTCCTTGGTAACCTGATGGACATTGACAAGTGTATCCACCATTGTTGTTTTGGCATTTACCACCATTTTGACAAGGATTCTTCAAGCATTCATCGACATCTAAGGCAAACAGCGAATTGTCAGGAAAAAAAACATGTTGAACAACAGCGGAAACCACGGGTCAGCGGAAAGGTGCATGAACACAAGTGATGATGGCCTAGAAATACATGACTAAAGTGTGCTGACAGACAGACATCAACATACGTTTACCACTCAATTGAGAGGAACACTAACAGGAGAAAAATTATAGAGACAATAGAGATAACTGTAACCATGCACATCGAAGGATTCCACTAAACATGTATGCAAAACTAAATCATTAGAAGGCAGTATTGAAGAAAAGTACTCTAACAATTCTGAAGAAGAAACGCCGAAACGTCGAGAAAACCGGTAACAAAATCGCGTAAAAACAGAACCATAAATAATGAACAAGACATGCGCAAAGAAGGTTTCAGAAATAAAATACTATACAACTTCGAGGAAGTTTGTTTATTTACCTTGCTCACAGTTTCTTCCTTGGTAACCTGATGGACATTGACAAGTGTATCCACCATTGTTGTTTTGGCAACTGCCACCATTTTGACAAGGATTCTTCAAACATTCATCAATATCTAAAAGAAATATACATTTTTAAGTTCCGTCATTCTACCATTACTTTGATCTGCAGTAAGGTAGTATCATTTTACAATAGTTTCATCCTAATTGAACTCAGAATTCGTGCTTAGGCCTTAGTTCAAACGTCGCATCTCACGTGCCGAATTCAATGTAAATTAGTCAAATCTTTTGTTTCTATCATTATCATCTCATTTGCATTCTTTTTGTTCATTTTTTAATGGATTCTTTTTCTCTTCTCTAACGAAGAAAACTACATAAACTCTATACATGAGCTTGTTGCTTAATTTCAAATTTTGCGTAATTTAGAAAACATGCACATTCCTTGAAATAAGAGTTGTCTAAAAAATTTCATTCCACTTCCAAAAGCCAGCAGGACCCCATAATACTTGTACAGGTCAATCTGAAGCATTCCCTAATCCCAGCCGAAAATGGTGGAAATCGAACCTCGTCTATCAATATGCTCAGGCTTGTGACGAGCCAGCAATTCTGAAGTTCAGCATGACTTTTATAAAGTTTTAACGGTCATAACGTCTTGAAAAATAGTTACGTGCATTTGAAAAAATAAGTTAGAAAAATTGTTCCAGAGTGTATTTGACGGTTAATCTTGTTTTTTTTTTTTTTTTTTTTTGACGCTTGACAGTTAAAATTTCCCTCACTTGACGGTTGACGGTTTTAAACTGAAGTAGGCCGTTTTTCGGTTGACTGATAACGCCATTGAGACCCTCTTGTTGATGTTATATACTCATACCTTGTTCACAGTTCTTTCCTTGGTAACCTGATGGACATTGACAAGTGTATCCACCATTGTTGTTTTGGCATTTACCACCATTTTGACAAGGATTCTTCAAACATTCATTGATATCTATAAAGCAAATATTAGTTATTAGCTAGGGAAAAATCTCTCAAACGTGTTTAGGATCGGAATAGTTGGTAATTTACCTTGTTCACAGTTCTTTCCTTGGTAACCTGATGGACATTGACAAGCGTATCCACCATTGCTGTTTTGGCATTTACCACCATTTTGACAAGGATTCTTCAAACATTCATTAATATCTATAAAGCAAATATCAAATATTAGGCAAAAAGCTCATAGAATTGTTCGAACCGTCAATCCACCCTCGGAGTTTAAACATATAATTATTGGCAATCTACAGTCGCAAATTATCTGTAACAAGGGGCTGTGGATATAATTTGCACGCGGACGTTGGCGGGCGGAATGCGGACTGCATTATATCCATACCCTTAACCAGGGGCCAATGATTTACTTTATCTTGAGTAAAACATGTTTCTGACATCATTCTTAGATCGTGTGGGAACTACTAATTTGTAATGTCATGAATTGAATTTCATTGATATTCAAATATGAGCTGATTTAATTAGTCTGATTTTGTCGATTTTTGGCCATTTTTGAGCATTTTCAATGGGCTATAGCCTTTGCATTTTGTCGATTTTTGGCCATTTTTGAGCATTTTCAATGGGCTATAGCCTTTGCAATTTGTGAAATGTGGGCCATATTTGCGCATTTTGAATGGGCTATAACCCTTGCATTTTTTTCATGTTTTGCCATTTTTTGCGCAGTTTCTATGCCTTTGCATTTTGTCGATTTTTGGCCATTTTTGACCATTTTCAATGGGCTATAGCCTTTGCTTTTCTCGATATTTTGGCCGTTTTTGAGTATTTTCAATGGGCTATAGCCTTTGCATTTTGTCGATTTTTGGCCATTTTTAACGATTTTCAATGGGCTATAGCCTTCGCATTTTGTCAATTTTTGGCCTTTCTTGACGATTTTCAATAGGCTATAGTCTTTCCATTTTCTCGATTTTTGGCCATTTTTACTGATTTTTAATGGGCTATTGCCTTTGCATTTTCTCGATTTTTGGCCTTTTCTGCGCATTTTTAATGGGCTATAGCCTTTGCATTTTCCCGATTTTTGGCCTTTTTTGACGATTTTCAATGGGCTATAGCCTTTGCATTTTCTCCATTTTTTGCCTTTGTTGACGATTTTCAATGGGCTATAGTCTTTCCATTTTGTCGATTTTTGGCCTTTTTTCATGATCTTTAATGGGCTATAGCCTTTGCAGTTTCGCAATTTTTGGCCATTTTTAACGATTTTCAATGGGCTATAGCCTATGCATTTTCTCGATTTTTGGCCTTTTTTGACGATTTTCAATGGGCTATAGCCTATGCATTTTCTCGATTTTTGGCCTTTTTTGACGATTTTCAATGGGCTATAGCCTTTGCATTTTCTCGATTTTTGGCCTTTTTTGACGATTTTCAATGGGCTATAGAATTTGCATTTTCTCGATTGTTGGCCATTTTTATCGATTTTTAATGGGCTATAACCTTTGCATTTTTTCGATTTTTGGCCTTTCATTACAATTTTCAATGGGCTATAGTCTTTCCATTTTTTCGATTTTTGGTCATTTTTAATTTAACGATTTTCAATGGGCTATTGCCTTTACATTTTCTCGATTTTTGGCCTTTTTTCACGATTTTTAATGGGCTATAGCCTTTGCATTTGGTCGATTTTTGGCCTTTCTTGACGATTTTCAATGGGCTACAGTCTTTCCATTTTCTCGATTTTTGGCCAGTGTTAACGATTTTTAATGGGCTATAGCCTTTGCATTTTGACGATTTTTGGCCTTTCTTGACAATTTTGAATGGGCTATAGTCTTTCCATTTTGTCGATTTTTGGCCATTTTTAACGATTTTTAATGGGCTATAGCCTTTGCATTTTCCCGATTTTTGGCCTTTTTCGAGCATTTTCAATGGGCTATAGCCTTTGCATTTTCTCGATTTTTGGTCTTTTTTGAGCATTTTCAATGGGCTATAGCCTTTGCCTTTTGTCGATTTTTGGCCATTTTTAACGATTTTTTATGGGCTATAGCCTTTGCATTTCCTCGATTGGTGGCCATTTTTAACGATTTTTAATGGGCTATAGCCTTTACATTTTGTCGATTTTGGGCCTCTCTTGACAATTTTCAATGGGCTATAAATAATAATAAATAATAATAAATAATAATAAATAATAATAATAATAACTTTTATTTAAATCTATAAAACCAATCTAGTAACATTCTAATGTAAGTAAATCTAAATTATCTTAATTATCCTGTTAAAAAAAACTGTAAAACATGATATATTGCAAAATAGATATTCTCTGCTATATAATTTTCGGATATTATGTAGTAAATATTGATAATAGTAATTCATATTAAGATAACCAAAATAAAACAAAAAACGATAAAAATATGCTAAAAATATTATGCTAAAAATATATATACTTATAAATACTATATATATACCATATACATGGTATAAAATGAAAAATGTTCTAGTTAATTAATTTTGGCAACAGACGATTCTATATCAAAGTCAATGTCAATAAATAATAATAATAATAATAATAATAATAATAATAATAATAATAATAATAATAATAATAATAATAATAATAATAATAATAATAATACCCCTGTGGTTGGGGGGTCGAGAATATCGCCAACGCCAAGCCTGCTGCGTGTCGTACGAGGCGACTAATGGGGCACTTAAGAGAATGAATAAATCTCAAAATAGAAAATCATACCGCATCGGTCGTCGCGCGGGTCAACAAGGACCGCGACCTTCAGTAAGGAACCAGGCTGGGGTCGAAAAGTTTACTACTGGAACAAACTCGCCCGTTAATGAACATGAGATTATCCATGCCGAGAATGTTTCTCAAAATGGCTCTCAAGTTACAACATCTCTAAACCAATTAAAACCAAATCGACAAAAATGGTCGCGGGAAGAGTATAAAGAAGTAATTGAAGCTTATTATGATATAACATTAAATACTACTGATACATCAACAACTGAGGCGGCATATAATTTGTGGAGACAGAAACATCCAAATGTCCGACTGTACATTGATGCAAACAAGCTTGCTAATGTTAAACGTGACATTATCAGAAATAGAAGACTTACTGATATAGAAATTCAGGATATTAAAAATAAAGTTCAAAATATACCTGCTCCTAATAATTCATGTGATTCAAACATAATGACTGCTGATGTTGAATCAGAACAAGCCGAAAATAATAACTTTGATTTGCCTGAAGAACTGAATATATTGGAAACTGAAACTGAAGATGAATTGGTTTTGGATTTGAAATGTAATATCTTACGGAGGCTTGAAGTAGTTAAAGAAATTCCTATTAATGAAAGAACAGCCCTTTCTAAGATTAAGGTTGATCAAAATTCTAAGATGATTATTGAAAATGCAAATAGGGCAATATCCCTTATCAAAAATGAACTATCCAAGCCTTTAGATCTTACTGAAATAAATTGTTTAATATATGCCACTGCCTCAGTCATAACTGAATCTCTAATAGGAATTCCCAAACTTAAAAAGAAAGGAAAAAGTAAACATCTTGGTTGGAAAGATAAATTTGAAAGACAGTTAAAGTATCTTCGTAGTGAACTGTCATTACTGTCTGAAATCAATCTTGGACATGTAATTAAAGAGAAGAAGAAGGTCCGCATCTTGAAGAAATATAACATCAAATCACAGGATGATGTTGTTCATACGACTGAAATCCTGAAGCAAAAACTTCAGGCTAAGGCGCAGAGGTTTAGAAGGTTTACCAAAAGAAGTAAGTTTTTCAGACAAAACAAGATTTTTAAAGAAGATCCTAAGAAATTTTACAAGGAGATTAGAAACAATAATATTGAAGTTAAAAACCCACCTCCAATCAAAGAAGTTGAAAGCTTTTGGAGTAAGATCTGGGAAAATGACAAAGAACATAATAACGATGCCACTTGGATAAGTCAAGTTCAAGATCAATTCAGAGGTGTGCAGACGCAAGATTGGTCTCCAATACGTATTGCTGAAACCAAAGCTGCAATAACTAAATCAAGTAATTGGAAGGCCCCAGGTATTGATTGTATATCCAATTTCTGGTTAAAGTACCTTTCTAACACCCATGAAGATTTAACATCTGCTTTTAATGATATTGTCTTGAATCCTGAGAAATGTCCCAAATGGTTTACTCAAGGAAATACTTTTTTACTTCCCAAGACAGAAGACACTGAAAATCCCAAGAATTATCGCCCAATAACCTGTTTACCAACTATGTTTAAGATCCTGACTTCAATCCTTACTGATCGAACTTACACTTTTCTTGATGTTAATGGGTTACTACCATTAGAGCAAAAGGGATGTAGGAAAGGAAGTTATGGTTGTAAAGATCAGCTTCTAATTAATAAGGTTATATTGGAAGAAGTTAAAAAAAGTAAGAAAAATCTTTCAACTGCTTGGATTGATTATAAGAAAGCTTTTGATAGCGTTCCTCATAGCTGGATTAGGAAATGTTTAGAATTGTACAAAATTTCTCCTGTATTAGTTAATTTCATTTCAGAGAGCATGACAAATTGGCAAACTACCTTAAATCTTCACCATTCTAATGGTCTATTACGATCGAGACCAATCAACATCAACTGTGGAATATTTCAAGGAGACTCTTTCTCACCTCTGCTCTTTTGTGTTGCACTTGCACCACTTAGTAGCCTTCTCAATAATAGTAACTATGGATATGTGTCAAAATCTAGTAAAGTAACCCATCTCTTTTATATGGACGACCTTAAAACGTTTGCTAAAGATGACAACCAGCAAACAGGTCTCCTTACAATTGTAAAAAGGTTTAGTGATGACATAAGGATGGAATTTGGTCTTGATAAATGTGCTAAAGCCACTTTTAAAAGAGGTAAATTATTTAGTACTTATAACATCGACCTTGATATTAATACCTCTATCAAGGAATTGGATCAAGAAAATACATATAAGTATCTTGGTGTAAATGAGGGAGATGGTATTCAACACTCTATGATGAAGGAAAAAATTCGTAAGGAATATTATAGAAGAGTTAGATTGGTTCTAAGAAGTGAACTCAATTCTGCCAATAAGTTTACTGCTATTAACACCTTAGCTACCCCAGTAGTCACATACAGCTTTAACATCATTAATTGGAAACTAAGTGATCTAAAAAAGCTTGATGCAAAGACCAGAAAATTCTTGACCATGGAACGAATGCACCATCCAAAAGCAGACGTTGACAGATTGTATCTTTCTAGATCAGATGGTGGACGGGGTCTAGTGCAGCTTGAACTATCATATAAAACTGCTACTCTAGGCTTAGATGCCTATTTATGCCATACCAATGATCCACTACTGGAAATAGTTAAGATGCATGAATGTAGTAAAAAGCTGTTTTCAATTACAAAGGAAGCAGCTAAATTTAAGAATGTATTAAATGTTCCTGAAATTCCATCTAAAGAGAACGAGTCAACCACGCTCTATGCAAAAAGAGTGAAAAAGAAGGCAAAATCTTTGGGATTAGAACAGCTAAAGAATACTTGGGAAGATAAGGCTCTGCATGGAAAATATGCAAAAAGATTGAATGAGGCAGATGTAGATACTTATCAGTCTAACCAATGGCTAAAAGCGGTAGGGCTTAAAGGTGAAACAGAAGGATTGATAATTGCTGCACAAGATCAAAGCCTTGCTACCAGATCTTATCACCATCATATCATAAAAGATGGTACTGACCCATCATGTAGGATCTGTGGCCAGTTTGAGGAAACAGTTTTTCACATCATTTCTGGATGCCCTGAATTAGCAAAGACTGAATATGTATTCCGTCATGACAAGGCTGCAACATACCTTCACTGGAAAATCTGTAATGCTCATCAAATCAAAACTAATGATAAATGGTATGAACATCAACCGAAAACTGTAACTGAAAATGATGATGTGACTATCCTTTGGGATATGCCCATTCACACTGACAGAGAGATAAGGGCTAACAGACCAGATATAATAATCAGAAATAAGAAAGATAAAACGTGTCTGCTTCTTGATATGTCTATCCCTAGTGATCTTAACACTTCCATAAAAGTCTCTGAAAAACTATCTAAATATAAGGATTTAGAGATTGAAATCAATAGGATGTGGGGGACAAAAACAGAAACTATCCCAGTTGTGATAGGAGCCCTGGGTCTTATCAAGAAAGGTTTAGAAAAATTTACAAATAAGATTCCAGGAAATATTCACATTAGCGAAATACAAAAAATTGCCCTCCTTGGAACAGCTCACATTTTAAGGAGAGTTCTTTCAATGAAGTAGTATGAATGTTAACCTTGCATTACCCTAGGTCTGTTGTTTAAACTCGGTATTGTAAGAAGAAAACTAAACCAGTAAAAAAAAGCAAGAAATAATAATAATAATAATAATAAATAATAATAAATAATAATAATAATAATAATAATAATAATAAATAATAATAAATAATGAGGAACAAGCAAAATTTAAAGGTGATGTCGTCTGAAATAAAAACAAATATAAGAAAAAAACTCGAAGAACATCAAATAACATTGATACAAACAAATAGAAAACTAGCTTTCTATTCAATATTCAAAAAAGACACGAAACCAGCCGAAAGTCTAAATTTTATTAAAATTAGTGATCATAAAAGGCATTTAGTGAAATTAAGACTGGGCAACCATACATTAAGGATAGAAACTGGGCGGCATACAATACCAAGAACGCCTGAACACCAAAGACTGTGTAAATATTGTGAACAAAACAAAATTGAAAACGAACAACATTTCGTGTTAGATTGTGATCTCTATGAAAATGAACGTAAAGAACTATTTGAGAAAATTAACAACAAATTCCCACACTTTACACAATTAAATGACACTCTCAAAATTATGTTCCTTTTTAACAGTATCGACCCAACAGTTTCGAAATCAACTGCAGCTTTTATAAATCATGCTATTAATACCAGAAAAACAAACTATATTAGTAATCATATACAAAATAGCAATTGCCAGTAGATTTAGATCATTTTTATAGATTCAATATCTTTTTATTGATCATTGATTGTATTTTTAATACAAATATATATATAATTTTATATATTTAGCTAATAGTTATTGTTATTGTTACTTTAGAGTAGGTAATACCATGTTTGTAATTTATGGGAATACTGAAATTTATAAATAAATAAATAAATAAATAGTCTTTCCATTTTGTCGATTTTTGGCCATTTTTAACGATTTTCAATGGTCTATTGCCTTTACATTTTGTCGATTTTTGGCCATTTTTAACGATTTTCAATGGTCTATTGCCTTTCCATTTTGTCGATTTTTGGCCTTTTTTCACGATTTTTAATGGGCTATAGTCTTTCCATTTTGTCGATTTTTGGCCATTTTTAACGATTTTCAATGGTCTATTGCCTTTACATATTGTCGATTTTTGGCCTTTTTTCACGATTTCTAATGGGCTATAGCCTTTGCATTTCCTCGATTGTTGGCCATTTTTAACGATTTTTAATGGGCTATAGCCTTTGCATTTTGTCGATTTTGGGCCTTTCTTGACAATTTTGAATGGGCTATAGTCTTTCCATTTTGTCGATTTTTGGCCATTTTTAACGATTTTCAATGGTCTATTGCCTTTACATTTTGTCGATTTTTGGCCATTTTTAACGATTTTCAATGGTCTATTGCCTTTCCGTTTTGTCGATTTTTGGCCTTATTTCACGATTTTTAATGGGCTATAGTCTTTCCATTTTGTCGATTTTTGGCCATTTTTAACGATTTTCAATGGTCTATTGCCTTTACATATTGTCGATTTTTGGCCTTTTTTCACGATTTCTAATGGGCTATAGCCTTTGCATTTCCTCGATTGTTGGCCATTTTTAACGATTTTTAATGGGCTATAGCCTTTGCATTTTGTCGATTTTTGGCCTTTCCTTACAATTTTCAATGGGCTATAGTCTTTCCATTTTCTCGAATTTTTGGCCATTTTTAACGATTTTCAATGGGCTATTGCCTTTACATTTTCTCGATTTTTGGCCATTTTTAACGATTTTTTATGGGCTATAGCCTTTGCATTTTGTCGATTTTTGGCCTTTCTTGACGATTTTGAATGGGCTATAGCCTTTGCAGTTTCGCAAATTTTGGCAATTTCTACTGATTTTCAATGTCCTATAGCCTTTGCATTTTGTCGATTTTTGGCCTTTTTTCACGATTCTTAATGGCCTATAGTCTTTGCATTTTTGCGATTTTTGACATTTGTTTACGATTTTCAATGGGCTATTGCCTTTACATTTTCTCGATTTTGGGCCGTTTTTCACGATTTTTAATGGGCTATAGCCTTTGCATTTTCTCGATTTTTCGCCTTTCTTGACGATTTTCAATGGGCTATACCATTTTGTCGATTTTTGGCCATTTTTAACGATTTTCAATGGGCTATTGCCTTTGCATTTTGGCGATTTTGGGCCGTTTTTCACGATTTTTAATGGGCTATAGCCTTTGCATTTTCTCGATTTTTCGCCTTTCTTGATGAATTTCAATGGGCTATACCATTTTGTCGATTTTTGGCCATTTTTAACGATTTTCAATGGGCTATAGCCTTTGCAGTTTCTGAATTTCTGGCCAATTTTAACAATTTTCAATTGGCTATAGCCTTTGCATTTTCTCGATTTTTGGCCTTTTTTGAGCATTTTCAATGGGCTATAGCCTTTGCATTTTTTCCGTTTTTGGTCTTTTTTGAGCATTTTCAATGAGCTATAGCCTTTGCATTTTTGCGATTTTTGGCATTTGTTTACGATTTTCAATGGGCTATAGTCTTTCCATTTTGTCCATTTTTGGCCTTTTTTCACGATTTTTAAAGGGCTATAGCCTTTGCGTTTTTATCGATTTTTGGCCATTTTTGAGCATTTTCAGTGGGCTATAGCCTTGCCTTTGCTCGATTTTTGGCCTTGTTTGATGGTTTTCAATGGGCTATAGCCTTTGCATTTTCTCGATTGTTGGCCATTTTTAACGATTTTTAATGAGCTATAGCCTTTGCATTTTGTCGATTTTGGGCCTTTCTTGACAATTTTCAATCGGCTATAGTACGTCTTTCCATTTTGTCGATTTTTGGCCATTTTTAACGATTTTCAATGGGCTATAGCCTTTGCATTTTGTCGATTTTGGGCCATTTTTAACGATCTTAATGGGCTATAGCCTTTGCCTTTTTTCGATTTTTGGCCATTTTTAACGATTTTTAATGGGCTATAGCCTTTGCAGTTTGTCGATTTTTGAGCATTTTCAATGGGCTATAACCTTTCCTTTTTGTCGATTTTTGGCCTATTCTGCGCATTTTCAATGGGCTATAGCCTTTGCATTTTCTCGATTTTGGGCCATTTTTAACGATTTTCATTGGGCTATAGCCTTTCCATTTTTTTCGATTTTGGGCCTTTTTTGCGCATTTTCAATGGGCTATAGCCTTTGTATTTTCTCGATCCTGGGTCATTTTTGAGCATTTTCAATGGGTGTATCCTGTGTATTTCTTTGATCTTTGGCCATTTTTATCGATTTTCTATGGGCTATAGCCTTTGGATTTTGTCGATTTTTGTCATTTTTGCGCATTTTGCATGGACTATAACATTTGCATTTTGTCGATTTTGGACCATTTTTGCGTTCTTTTAATTGGCTATTGCCTTTGCATTTTTTTTTAAATTTTTGGCCATTTTTTACGATTGTGTATGAGCTATAGCCTTTGCATTTTTTTGATTTTTGCCATTTTTGAGCATTTTCAATGAGCTATAGCCTTAGTGAGATTCAAACGTGTCACTCACATTTTTGTCCCCGTGGTAAACTCAGGACCAATCATTGGCAATCGTACTCAAACGCGAATATTTATAATGAGTCAACGATGAAAATTACATTAAAAATTTCGATAATATGAAATGCCCATGAAATAATAGGCATTCTAGAGCGCAAACACTAAAAGCATCAAACATTTACTATCTAAATAGTACAAAATAGCACTAATTAAACAATGTAAAACAAAGGAGTGTGCTACTATTTAGCACTATTAATTAGTTTCTAGGTTGTTTCATGGTTTTAGTGTTATCGCTTTACCCTATAAGCAAAATAGATCCTGTTCAGAGATGTCTATTTCTATGGAAAATGGTGTCTGATCTACAAAAATCACGACGGCATTTGCATCATACTCATCCCGTTTGCAATCTTTCAATGGGGATCTACTCCATCAGTTATAAAACTCAAGCGCGCATTTTACCGGCTTTTAAGGATGCTCGCAACACGATCTCATGTTAAAAACATTTACACATAACACATATAATTATGGAAACTCACCCTGTTCACAATTCTTTCCAGTAAATCCTGATCGGCACCGACAGGTGTACCCACCCTTGGTATTAACGCATTTTCCTCCATTTTGGCAAGGGTTTTTTGTGCACTCATTAACATCTGAAAACAAAACAATTATTGCGCAATTGGTAAAACAACATGCATTAAACATCAAAAACGTCACTAATGAAGAAACATCACAGAACTGACCTTGCTCACAGTTTTTTCCAGTAAATCCAGATCGGCAAAGACAAGAGTATCCACCCTTGGTGTTAATACATCGTCCTCCATTTTGGCAGGGTTTTCTCAAGCACTCGTTGACATCTACAGATAAAAACAACTACTATTTGAGAACGGACGCGTAACTTTATTTAAAATTCAGTTTAGGTAGGATTTATAACGTTATATCTTGTTCCAAGTTCTTTCCATTTTACCATGTCTATCTAAGCTACAATCTTGGACATAACTGGTTGAGACAGTGCAGGTTTTGCAGAGTTCAGAATCTTATCTCGTTGTCGTCCTACACAGATCAAAAACATTGCAACCCCCCTGTCCCCTTTCCCCCCCTTCTCAATGTTGTTTCAGCGGGCCTGATTTTACGTTGACAACAACATGGAGGTGAGGGGGATGGGAGAGTAACGAGGATTACTTTCGAATTCGAGCTTAAGTTAGTGAGAAAATGTTGAATTGTCTCAAGGGTTTTGGCCAAAATTGTAGATTGTAACGCACGTTCCTCTTAGTTGGTGACATCTATATTATGGGGCAAAAGTGCAGATCGTTCGATCACTCTGCTGGAGCAACCTTTTCAAAACAGTTTTAGAGAGATAAACTGCAATTTGTGAATTTCAATGTCTAAATCAACGTTAGTGCTGGTACTAAACTCCAGCCTTTCTCTAAATTTATTATTAATTTTGATGACATACCTTCTTCACAATTTTTCCCAGTAAACCCACTTAAACATACGCATCTATAGCCACCGATTTGGTTCACACATTTACCACCATTTTGACAAGGGTTTTTGGAACAGTGATTATCTAAAAACAATTGTTATTCGACGTCATATGAAAATCAATTATTAAGGGAAGTTACGTTTTTTTATCGGGGGGAGGGAGGGGAGGGCTGGAGCCAAATTTGTAGGCTCTGGAAGAGGACTACGTCTTTTACTAAGCTGTGAACAGGGGGAGGGCCATCCCCTTTAGTTACACAAATTTTAAAAGTCTGTAGTAGTTTCAGATCCTAGCTATTTTTTTATTTCTGTAACCTTGCATATCTCGACTTTGATTCATAATTAAAGCTCGAAACTTACTATTTTTGTTGTGAAATCATTTTGTTTTTGTTTTTGTTTGTTTGTTTCTTTTCACGTGAGTCTGAGGTTGAATGTAAGGTAGTTTGGTTATTCTAAGTTATAGAGGTTAGGATCTGGCTTCCTATATCGAGGCTTAACCACAGCAATTTTTTCGTGTTTTTTTTTTCTTTTTTTGCCTTTATAAAAGCCATTTTGTGGTGATGTAAATATAGATCAAGTTCGTTTAGCCTTAGCGTTGGTTAACTTTCTGGTCCCATTCAATGTCATTGTATTCTTGCTGATGTCTTTGTAATCGTTGACGTTCACTTTCTATTTTTCTCTTTTCCTTTCTCATTTTGATTTGCGACTAACTTTTCAGACAATATAGTCCTAGACAATATAGACCTATAGTAATTGGGGCTCTAGGAACCTTGCCAAAAGGACTACAAAAATGGTTGAGCGAAATTGAAATGTAAAACTTGGCAGAGCTGCTACAACGGGCAGCTCTACTTGGTTCTGCGAGAATATTAAGGAAAGTTTTGGACATTTAGGAGAAAAATGATGGTTGAACAGGTCAGAAGCGTTGGGAGAGAGGAAAGCACAAGTCTTGGCATCTTAGGCTACGGGAAGCTGCTTGATGCCATATCAAGACTACAGGCCACAACAACTAATGCCTAGTTTTACAGAAATAATAATAATAATAATAATAATAATAATAATAATAATAATAATAATAATAATAATAATAATAATAATAATAATAATAATAATGATGATGATGATGATGATGATGATAATAATAATAATAATAATGTATTTATAAAGCGCAAATACAAATCTGTTCTAAGCGCTAACAAAAAGTACTAATAATATTTGTAACAAAAGATAATTACAAAGAATAAGCAAATTTGAAAAGGAAGTTTTTAGTTCCGTTTTTCAGAAGCCAGACTTGATCCATTCCAGAGAGACATTGGCAGTGAGTTCCAGAGTTCAGGTGCAGCTATAGAGAAGGAGCGATGGCCATAAGATTTAAGATTAAAGGACTGTTTTGATAGAAGAACTTGTGATGAAGAACGAAGATTACGTTTGGGTTTATACACTGGAATAAGTTCTTGGATATAATTAGGAGATAGACCATGAAAAGCTTTGAAGGTAAGCGTAACAGGATTTTATATTTAATTCTAGATTCGATTGGTAGCCAGTGCAGATTAACAAGGATAGGTGTAATGTCGACATGTTCATTGGAAAGAGTGATGATTCTGGCAGCAGCATTCAGTACAGAGTGTAATTCATCAAGAAGTTTGTTGGGTAATCCAAAGAGTAGAGAGTTACAATTGTCCAGTTTGGAGAATATGAACGCATAACAGTTTCAGTCGTTTTCAAACAGAAAACAGACTTTGAGGGGTATAGAATGGTAAAATCCGAGCCTCGCGAGCTTGCGAGCCCCTTGTTTTAAAATCCGAGCCCGAGCCTTTGGCTAAAATAGAAATCCGAGCCCGAGCCTCTGTGTTTTAAAAATTCGAGCCTGCGGGAACTTAAAATGGTATGAAAATCCGAGTCCGAGTCGCTAAACTTATACTAAACCAGTGTTAACAGGCTAAAACGGCTGATAATGCGTCATTCAAAAACAAATTTATTTCTGATCCGTTCAACTTCCGTTAGCTATCAATTATCGCTTGCGTAAATCTTTTACTATGCTACCACAAACCTGGTTTGAGTTCATGTGTAGTACGTAGCATCGTTCATCGTGGCAGCGCGTGCCATAAAGCAGTAGAGTTAGAGTAGTAGGTGGTAAAATGGTAAATGAAGAACGTGGAGACGGTAAGTTAGTTTGTAACATTTTCTAATAAATTGCTAGGTCTTTTACTGCTGCGTAAGTTCCCCGCGGTGCTAAACATCTAACAGCTAAAGTTTTTGAAAAGTAGTCTCAAAGTCTTATATTTCTGAGTTGGAAATGGACTAATTGGCATTTTAATTGATCGGAATTTTCTTCTTATCTACATGAGCTTAAATACATTATAACTTTATAATTTTGAGACGTTAAATTAAAAGTAATCAAACTGAATCAGTGCCATTATTGTTGTTAGTGTTTTTGTTAATCATTAACAAAAATAAACATGGAAAACTTATAAAGCGGTGTTACTAAAGGCGGTGTCACACGAGACGATTTTTAACGGCGATTTCCCGCGCAACGTTGCAATAACTTGCTATATTTTGTGTTGCGAGTTTCTGAATTGGATTCAAAAACTCGCAAACACGTTGCCGAAGCGAAAAGTGCAAGAAAAATCGTTCCCAGTGTCATGTTACACGAGATCGATTTTTAACGCAACGCCGTTGCGCTGAGAGTCGTCGTTAAAAATCGTCTCGTGTAACACTGCCTAAATGTTGCTTCGTAAGTAGAAATATAAATAGTACGATGTCGAAAGTGGGAAAGTAATATGAACATCACTCTTCATTCTATTTTGTCATCGTTTTTATCCGACGCTTTCATTAGCCGACATGTAAAATCCGAAATCCGAGCTTCCGACCCCAGCATTTGAAAATTCCGAGATTCCTAGCCTAATATCTTGAAAAATCCGAGCCTCCGAGCCTCCACAAAAATCAAATCCGAGCTCCCATTGATTTATCGCCGAGCTTCCGAGCCTTGACCAAATTTTTGCGAGCCTCTTCATTTTTTAGACACCATTCTATACCCCTACTTTGGTTATACGAAGCTTTGAATTATTGAATTATTCTTACCTGCAGCGTTTCCACAGTAACGAAGATGACAGACCGGCGTTCTATCCAGTTCGTAGACATAGAAACCACCACAGTTGCGAACACGAATGTTGTTACTCCATTGACAGCAGTTGTTGTTCCAGTGATAACATACATTGCGAGTGACTATCCCTTGCGCTGGAGTAGGATGAGAGCCTTGCATCCATCCAGGAGCGTGGGTTCCACAATAATTCTTGGCTACACACTTGGTTGGCATAGCGGATCCTGCCTGACCGTTGAAGCGATACCAGCCTTTGGTGAGTTCATTCTTATCACACTTCAGCACATTGCCTCTAGGAACACTCATGGATCGATCACGTGTATCCAATGTTTTGTACTTTTGGCATTCTAATGACAGTGACAAACAAACAATCGATCTATATTGTAAAACAGCATGGATACGTGGTGCGTGTGATAGAAGTGAATGACCAAGACTATATGGCGCACTGTTGGGTGTACAAGTATTGGTGTTGTTTTCACGGAATGACAAGAGCATCACCATAAGAGAAACATAAGAGCTACCTCTTTATCCTGTCATTATTTTCCAAGGCAGGGTCGTGCAGAAGATCCACACCTAACACTGTGCAAAAAGGCAAATATTCGGAAAGAATATGCTTGAATATAGACATGCATACTTCAAGTATTCAGGGAAATCCATTGGTATTCAAGTCCGAGTGATGCAACGTCATGCTAGAATCACTCGGAACGAATCCGGACAGAATTTCATTTTCGTCCTGTATACTCTTGACTGACTCACGTATAAATATTCGCGGCGTATATTTATACGTGAAGTCAGTCAAGAGTATACGGGACGAAAATGGAAATTCTGTCCGGATTCGTTGCGAGTGATGCTAGCATGACGTTGCATCACTCGGACTTGAATACTAATCGAATTTCCCTGAATACTTGAAGTAACAAGTATGATACTCTTGTATACTATTGTATTCGTTTAGTTAATGCTTCGAATATTCTTGAATATTGGACATTGTCAAATTCTTCCTACCAGAAATACCCTACGAATATCAGTCGTATGTTACGAATATTCCTGAATACTAGACATCCCTGACGTTTTTCTTAGCGAACAAACCCTCCGAATTTCAGTCGTATGTTACGAATATTCCTGAATACTAGACACCCCTGACGTCTTCTAGTCGAACTCCCCTGTGAATATCATTGGTATAATACGGATATTCTTGAATTCTCAACGTATTCTTCACAACATCCCATCGAAATACGGGAGATTTTCAAGCAATTTTACCCATTCAAAGGCCTATAACTACATCAAAATACATAGAAAAACAAAATATACAAGTATAAACAAACAAATTCATAGCATTGAAATGTGTTTTATTAAAATACGGTATAGGATTTATCAATTGACATGGCGGTAACATTTGAACAGTAATAGATAATAGGACTACTAACTTGAATCATTAACTACTTGATATCTTAATAAACGTGTCTCATAGTGTCCTTTATATATACACTCAACTGTTCGCAATCAATGTAGCCAGAGGACAAGTCGACGTACGCTATGAAGTACCTCAAAGAAACGGACATCGATCACTGGTTCCCAGCTTGGAGGCATTTTGGCCGCTTCGCTGAAGTCGCAATCCAAGATTCTCCAGTTTAACTAAAAAGATATAAAAGTATCTTAAAATCTTTTCATCTAAAAGCATAATCACAAGTCAATGTACGTACAAGCTTATTATCCGAGCTGATTTACTCGAAAGAACAAATCATATTCCCGTCATAGTGAAAACAAAATATGGCTATCCTAAAAGGAGTCTCTTTTATGACCTTCTTCTTCCCTATAAGAAGGTTTAAAATTGACTTCTCGTACGATAAACTCTAATAATTGCTTATCAAATATTCAACTTACCGCCAGAGACTTCGGCGTCCTTCCATTGTCGCCCTTGTAGAATAACTATTTCTACTCTGATGAAGCTTGTTCTTCTTTCAAACAATGTATTAAAGCTTTCTCTATATTTCCTCCTCGATTTGAGAATAATGTAGGCCATATTTTAGGCTCAAAATATAGGATTTTGTAGAACATATTCGCTATCTCCTCGATCGTACTTCAACCGTTCACTGAATGAGCGCCTACTATTCAAAACACGCACGTGATCAAATACCGTGTTTTCATTGGTTTATTGTGAGAAATGCACGGGATTCCTGTGCATTGACCGCTGACTCAACATTTCGCTGGCCAATTATTAATTCATCGAAAAGACAAAGGTGTTTGTAAAGTTGTCTATGCATTTTGGACCTCTTTCTTTTGATTTTTGACCTAAAAACAGCTCAAAGGACACAAGTCAACAAGATAAAACAAAGGTACGTAAGATAAAGATACTTTTCGTGAGGTATTCCTCGATTAAGACCTTTTAAATCGACTTTGAAGGGAACGTAAATTTTGGCGCCAATTTTGCACAGTAGTAGGTCAACATGGTCCAAACTGACTGGATTTGGAAGCTGTTCCTTTTATTATCCAAAGGGACACAATTAATTGTGCTTCTTATTAATTAAATTATTAATATTTTTGTTGCTTTTACTATGTTTGCTAAACAAAGTACTGTAAACTGCTTTGGATTCTATGTTGTTGATCAAGCATAAATTAATTTTGTTGTTGTACTAGACACTGATTATCCACATCAAACAATGAGTCTTACTTGTATTTTACAACCTGCGTTGTTTTATTCGTTAAAACATGTCCAAATTCATAACCAATTATATAACTAACTCTTTGCATTCAAATTTTCAAACATTTGCTTGGTTTTTAGGATTACAAAGCAACCATTATTCCAGAATGTGCAAATATATCATGTGAAGCATAGCTAAGAAAAAGAAGAAGAAGAAGAGGAGGAAAAAAGAATTAATAATAAAAAGGTCTCTTCATGGCATTAAAAGAAACATGCTCTTGCAATATAAAAATTCAAAAGGATTTCCATGCATTGACTACATAAGGAAATGCTGCACTAGTGTAAGAGGAGAGAAAAAATCTATGCCAGGAAGATATAAAGGAGATGAACTGAAACTACCACAGCTACATGAAGAATTACCAACTGCAACAGCAATGCTGGTAATTATATTTTTTCATATTTTAAAACTGCAAATGTGATTTATGTTGGTTAACATGTTTTGCATAATATTGTAGTATTGTAGTGTCATTTCACAGTGTTTTGAAAGTTACAGAGGGGAGTACAAAAAAATCCAACTATGCAGTGTACTTGTAGCTTTTTATTATGAAATATATTACTATTGTTTTGTTGGCATATGTATTGGTATCCAGACATACTGGATCTAAAAGAATCCAAACATTGATGCTTTGATGAGAATAAAAAATGTTCAACATTACAGAGGGGAACAGAAAAAGTGACATTTTTTAATCTTAAAATAAAACTCAAGAACTCTGCAAAGTTTGATATATCAAGCACACTCTTTTACATAATAATGTTCCATATTTACCTGACTTTATAAAGTCACAGAAGACAAGGTTGGTTTATTCATCTAAAGTTGTGATTTGTGGCCTAATCAATTTAAAGCACTTGTCATATATTAGGAAGTTACTAAAGGGAAATTCTGTCCATGACCTATTACACCATCAAATACCATGCAAAATAAGACTCTTTCATGATAAATAAGCCAATTTAAATTACTTTCGTTGAAATGATAGATAAGCTTATCTAAATTATTTTGTTTGAAACCTTGTTTCCTGATGAAACAATTTTCCCGAACATTTCTATGATGTCACTGTTAGAGGGAATGAGTGCTTCATGTCCACCAGCACAGGCAACATTTTTGTAATATCTACATGTACATTAAAAAAATAGAAAAACAATCAGGACTTTATCATTTGATTATTCAGCTTCTTTGAAAAGTAATTTGATATTGTGTGTGAACATTAACTTTTTTTGTCCACAAATACTATGAAATGACCCTATCATGAAATCTTGACAAAATTTAATGTTTGACACAGAAGAGTGACTATATATTGTATTATCTCTCAACAGGTGTAAATGAAACTGCTTATTGGAAGTGGAATGACCAAGAGTTGTTATTTATATGATTAAATCCATGGTTTTTGTAAATAATTCACCCAGAAATGACTTGATTACTTAAAATTAACAGCAGAGTAAATTTTCACTTGAATGGTACATGTGACCATTTTTAAAAACTGACAATTTCAAAAATTTTGTCACAATTTGTCAAGTGACAATATTTATTCATGTGTGAGTATTACATAAATTTAGTCTGAAATTATTAGAATATCTGGCCATCATTTTGTTGTAATTCAATTTTGTGACTTGCACTTTGAGATTTATATATATATATATATTTTGTCAATTTTATTCATGTAATGTCTTTGTGTATAAATGTTTGCCCGAGCTTTATGATTTTGCACTACCCGGTGAGTGCCACTTAGTGAGATCTTCAGGCTGGTTTCAGTGCATAATTGAGTGGCTGGCAGGATTTATCCCATGTGTGTACATTATTGGATAAAATTGAACCTGAATGTATTGGAATATCTGTTTGTTTCATAAAAAAATCACAGGAACTTGCAATTGAAAAAGCCTCACATTTGTACTATTTGTTCATTTCGATTAATTGAAAATCAACATTTTTGGTAAGACAGAACACCCACTTGAATGATTTCTTGAACATGTTAAAGAAATCGACTTATTATTATGCCAGTAGTATTTATGCATGATGATGTATCACATTTTTGATCACTCAGAAATAAATGAATACTATTTGAAGATTCCAGTAATATTCACACTTCAAATATGAAAATCCTCATACAGTAGAAATATCTTGTACGAAAAATTATGCGTAATATTCAAACCGCAGAAAGTATTATTCAAAGTCCACAAAGAAATATTATTTTTTGGGATTATCTGAAGTATTCTAGTTGAAAATCCCTGTGCATTCATACTTCACATACTCGAGTCCGAATACTCTAGAGATAAATGTTATGCAAAGTATGCGTAAGAATTCAGCATGTGTGCACTCTACTTATTGAAAAATGTTTATTGTATCAAAATATTGGTCTTTAGACATCTATTTAGAATGTAGACTGCATGATGTATCACACTTTTCATCACTCAGAAATAAATGAATATTAATTGAAGATTCCAGTAATATTCATACTTCAGATATGAAAATCTTCATACCGTAGAAATATCTTGTACGAAAATATGCGTGAATATTCAAACCGCAGAGAGTATTTTTCGAAGTCACGAAGAATATTATTTTTGGGATATCTGAAGTATTCTAGTTGAAAATCCCTGTGCATTCATACTTTACATATTCGAGTCCGAATACTTTAGAGAGAAATGTTATGCAAAGTATGCGTAAGAATTCAGGTTGTATACTACTAGAATACGTCACGTATATCATCCGTCTCGAATATCCTAGAATACTCCAAGTCAAGAAGCCATATTCTTTTCTGAATACTCTTGAATATTTGTCTTTTGGCACAGTGTAATGCTATTAAGACTTGGGCACGAAAAATCGTCCCCTTCTTTATTGAACTTAATTATTTCTCACATGTCATTGAATTGATCATTTCGAAATCTGCTATATATCGCCCAACCTTTCCTTAATTTGTTGTGCAGGTTTTCCCCTAAAGTCTAAGCTTCGAGAACTCATCAGACGGCGAAATTTAACATCCGTAGCATGCTGTGTACCAAGTCTATAATACACATTTAACGGCAATGAATGGCTATTACCCATCGCTTTTGCATGTGCCTGCGCATTCGGAATTCCATCCTGTTTACTGAAAGCCCTTCTTAGCTATTAGGAAGCCCATAAAACAAGTGAAGATTTCAGCAAACATAGACGACAATATTAAGAAAGCCCGAAATGGAAAGACAAACACAAGTTTAAGACTTACCGTTAGGAGGGCCAGCTGAAGTCGAAGCAACATAAAAAAAAAGAACAAAAGAAGAAGGAATTAGAGGTCAAGATTTCGAGAGAACTTCTTGATCGAAAGTTGTCCTTAGAGCGTTTGCCTTGTCATTGACAATTCCAACTCTTGAGCGTGCTGCTTAATTAAGTGGCTGCAGAAATGTTTGCTTCTACCAACCATCGGATTGTTGTATTGATCTTACCTGCAGCGTTTCCACAGTAGCGAAGATGACAGACCGGCGTTCTATCCAGTTCGTAGACGTAGAAACCACCACAGTTGCGAACACGAATGTTGTTACTCCATTGACAGCAGTTGTTGTTCCAGTGATAACATACTTTGCGAGTGACTATCCCTTGGGCTGGAGTAGGATGAGAGCCTTGCATCCATCCAGGAGCGTGGGTTCCACAATAATTCTTGGCTACACACTTGGTTGGCATAGCGGATCCTGCCTGACCGTTGAAGCGATACCAGCCTTTGGTGAGTTCATTCTTATCACACTTCAGCACGTTGCCTCTAGGAACACTCATGGATCGATCACGTGTATCCAATGTTTTGTACTTTTGGCATTCTAATGACAGTGACAAACAAACAATCGATCTATATTGTAAAACAGCATGGATACGTGGTGCGTGTGATAGAAGTGAATGACCAAGACTATATGGCGCACTGTTGGTGTACAAGCACAAGTATTGGTGTTGTTTTCACGGAATGACAAGAGCATCACCATAAGAGAAACATAAGAGCTACCTCTTTACCCTGTCATTATTTTCCAAGGCAGGGTCGTGCAGAAGATCCACACCTAATGCTATTAAGACTTGGGCACGAAAATCGTCCCCTTCTTTATTGAACTTAATTATTTCTCACATGTCATTTGAATTGATCATTTCGAAATCTGCTATATATCGCCCAACCTTTCCTTAATTTGTTGTGCAGGTTTTCCCCTAAAAGTCTAAGCTTCGAGAACTCATCAGACGGCGAAATTTAACATCCGTAGCATGCTGTGTACCAAGTCTATAATACACATTTAACGGCAATGAATGGCTATTACCCATCGCTTTTGCATGTGCCTGCGCATTCGGAATTCCATCCTGTTTACTGAAAGCCCTTCTTAGCTATTAGGAAGCCCATAAAACAAGTGAAGATTTCAGCAAACATAGACGACAATATTAAGAAAGCCCGAAATGGGAAAGACAAACACAAGTTTAAGACTTAAGAATCGCGTTATATATCCATAGCAATTATACTTATAGAGTAAATGAACGTAAAAGCACTAGTGTAACAATACACTTGAAATATACGAAAAACTTTTTAATAGTCACAGACATGTTTCGACATTGTCCAATGTCATCTTCAGTGTGAAGTACGTTACAAGATTTGAATCAAATATATGGTGAATAATGATTGACAACATAATTCTAAGTAAACAATTAATGACAAAAAACTAAAAATAACTAAGTAAACGAACTTAATAGAAAGAAGAGATAAAATGTTTGACCTGAACGTTAAGTTCAGGTTTTTCAAAATTGATATGAAAACCCTCTTTGATCTTAAGTTTAAAAGAACTGTTATCAGAATCCATTATTTGAAAACAATCAGGAGAAGCATTAGTTTTACAAAGAGGATTAGGGAATTATTAATATGTTTAAAAATGTGAGAATTTTTATCAGAAACCAAGTGCTCTTTTATCCTTGTTGTTAAATGGCGAGTAGTTTCACCAATATAACGGGCATTACATCCCATTTAACAACAAGGATAAAAGAGCACTTGGTTTCTGATAAAAATTCTCACATTTTTAAACATATTAATAATTCCCCTAATCCTCTTTGTAAAACTAATGCTTCTCCTGATTGTTTTCAAATAATGGATTCTGATAACAGTTCTTTTAAACTTAAGATCAAAGAGGGTTTTCATATCAATTTGAAAAACCTGAACTTAACGTTCAGGTCAAACATTTTATCTCTTCTTTCTATTAAGTTCGTTTACTTAGTTATTTTTAGTTTTTTGTCATTAATTGTTTACTTAGAATTATGTTGTCAATCATTATTCACCATATATTTGATTCAAATCTTGTAACGTACTTCACACTGAAGATGACATTGGACAATGTCGAAACATGTCTGTGACTATTAAAAAGTTTTTCGTATATTTCAAGTGTATACTTATAGAGTACAAAATGATCTGACTTATAACAGTAATGATTCTCAGTTTCTATTTGCTGAAATTGTAAAAAATAATATTTCCACGCTAATCGGCGTTTCATACAAGCCTCCTAACGTTAACATCGATAGCTATTCAATAATCCTATCAAGTTTACTTGATGAATTAGAAAATACTTCAAAAAATATTTTTTTAGCTGGCGATTTTAATATTGATCTCCTAAAACGTGAAAATAACGAAGAAACTAATTCCTTTTTTAATAACCTCTTGACCTACTGCCTTTTTCCTACTATAGTCAAACCAACGAGAATTACCTCTCATAGTGCTACATTAATTGATAATATCTTTACAAATAGTTTTAACGTGGTTGACCTTATTCAACCTGGTATTTTGTACACTGATATTTCGGACCACCTTCCTGTCTTTATTATCCAATATGGAACAAAATTATTAAGAGGCAAAACAAAAATTAAAAAAAGGGTCTTCTCAAAAACTGGAGAAGAAAATTTTATCCGTGACCTGTCACTCCAAGATTGGTCGGAACTTTTTGCTAGCAAAGACCCAAATGAAGTATATTCAATTTTTATTAAAACAATAACAAACCTTTATGAAAGGAACTTCCCCGTTCAAACTATTACAATAAAAAACAAATCTAAACAGAATGGTTGGCTAACCCCAGGCATTCTGAAGTCAATTTCAAAAAAAAAATAAACTTTATAGAGCGAAACTTAAAAGACCAACATTGACCAATATCAAAAGATTTTGTCAATACCGAAATAAGCTTAATCATTTAATAAGATCTACCAAAAAAGAATATTACAGTTCAATGCTGGAAAAGGCAAATGGGAACATTAGAGCCACATGGTCCATCATAAATGAGATTCTGAATAAGAAAACAAGTCGTCCCTCAAGTATTGATACTATATTACACAACGACAAACGCTTTACTAAAAAGGCTGATATAGTTAGTATTTTTAATAGATACTTCGCAAATATAGGTCCCACGTTAGCAAATAATATACCATCTAGTAAGTACACATATAAAGATTGGATGAATGTGACCTGCTCTAATGATCTCCATTTCACTTCCATTTTGCCCTATGAGGTCTTAGATGAGCTACTTAATTTGGATATTTCCAAAGCTGGTGGCCATGATGGCATTCCTATAAGATACATCCGTATCGCTGCCGAGCGTATTTACCTTCCACTTACTCATGTTTTCAATACGTCTATAAACACTAGTACTTTTCCTGATCAAATGAAAATTGCTAAAGTCATCCCTTTATTTAAAGGAGGAGAACATTCGTTAATTTCTAATTATAGACCGATATCCCTCCTTCCGACTTTATCAAAACTTTTTGAAAAAATTATATGTAAGTTATTAACAGATCATCTAGAACAAAATCGCCTACTTTCTGACTTTCAGTTTGGTTTCAGAAAAAAACCAAATACCACTTTAGCAATTCTCGAGTTTGTAAATAAAATCACTGATGCAATAGATGGTGGTAGTACAGCCATTGGCATCTTTTTGGATCTCTCAAAAGCGTTTGACTCTGTCAATCATGATATTTTGCTAAATAAACTTTCTTATTATGGCATCAAAAATGACACCCTCAGCTGGTTTAAAAGCTATCTAAGTAATCGTTTACAGTATGTTTCTATCGATAATGAAAATTCTGAATATTTACCCATAACCTGTGGCGTCCCCCAAGGATCTATCCTTGGACCTATCTTATTTTTGATCTACATAAATGACTCTCAATTTGCAACTAAATTCGCTCATCTTGTATTATATGCAGATGATATGAATTTACTCTATAGTCACAAATCAATCAAAAATATCTTCAACGTCCTAAACAAAGACTTGTCTAGCCTCCAGGAATGGTTTCATGCAAACAAACTAACAGTGAATCTTACCAAAACAAAATATATCCATTTTGGTTCGAAGCAACGAATAAAAAATGTGATGATTGACGAGTCAGAGTTAGCCTTAACTTTAGGACTACCTATTAAAAGAACTGCATATACAAAATTTTTAGGTCTCATTTTAGATGAACATCTGACATGGTGTACTCATATTGACCTACTATGCCGTAAAATTGCAAAGTCAATAGGAGTACTCTATAGAGCTAGACATCTTCTCAACTTAGATATCATGAAAAAGTTATATTATAACATTATCTATTCGCATATTTCGTACGGCACCCTAATTTGGGGTTCAAATTATAAAACTAGAATTCAGCCCATTCATATTTTACAAAACGCGCCTTGCGAATTATTTCTTCTTCTGACAGTAGAGCACCAAGCAGACCATTGTTCCAAAAGTTAAAAATGTTAAATATCTTTGAAATAGTTAAATTACAGCTTGCCGAAATAGCTTACAAATGTGTGAATAAACAATTACCTTTTTCATCCTCTAGTTATTTTAAAGAAGTTAATTTTTCACATCAATATAATACAAGATCAAAGAAAAACAAAAATATTTTCGTTCCTCGAAAAAACTTGAATTATGGTCAGTTTGGTGTGGACTATAGTGCAGCCAGAAACTGAATGAAATACCACTCGAAATAAAAAACTCTTCGTCTATTACGTCCTTTAGAAAAAAATTCAAACACTTCCTTATTTCTTCGTGACTTCTTATTTATAGTTAATATATTGTTAAGTATATATGTAAATTTATTATTCTCATCATTGTAAATATTGTTATTATACTATTTTCACTAACTTTGTAACCCATTTTCCCTCTCTACTATTTCTTTCGTGTGTTTTTTATAAGTATACCTGGGTGTAGGAGTGTTTTGTCTTAACCCCTTGGGTTGTAACTCTTACTCCCTCCATTTATTAGTCAATACATGGTATTTATTATTTATTATTCAATACATGGTAAATAAAAACCTTTGAACCTTTTGAACCTTACCGTTAGGAGGGCCAGCTGAAGTCGAAGCAACATAAAAAAAAGAACAAAAGAAGAAGGAATTAGAGGTCAAGATTTCGAGAGAACTTCTTGATCAAAAGTTGTCCTTAGAGCGTTTGCCTTGTCATTGACAATTCCAACTCTTGAGCGTGCTGCTTAATTAAGTGGCTGCAGAAATGTTTGCTTCTACCAACCATCGGATTGTTGTATTGATCTTACCTGCAGCGTTTCCACAGTAGCGAAGATGACAGACCGGCGTTCTATCCAGTTCGTAGACGTAGAAACCACCACAGTTGCGAACACGAATGTTGTTACTCCCATTGACAGCAGTTGTTGTTCCAGTGATAACATACTTTGCGAGTGACTATCCCTTGGGCTGGAGTAGGATGAGAGCCTTGCATCCATCCAGGAGCGTGGGTTCCACAATAATTCTTGGCTACACACTTGGTTGGCATAGCGGATCCTGCCTGACCGTTGAAGCGATACCAGCCTTTGGTGAGTTCATTCTTATCACACTTCAGCACGTTGCCTCTAGGAACACTCATGGATCGATCACGTGTATCCAATGTTTTGTACTTTTGGCATTCTAATGACAGTGACAAACAAACAATCGATCTATATTGTAAAACAGCATGGATACGTGGTGCGTGTGATAGAAGTGAATGACCAAGACTATATGGCGCACTGTTGGGTGTACAAGCACAAGTATTGGTGTTGTTTTCACGGAATGACAAGAGCATCACCATAAGAGAAACATAAGAGCTACCTCTTTATCCTGTCATTATTTTCCAAGGCAGGGTCGTGCAGAAGATCCACACCTAATGCTATTAAGACTTGGGCACGAAAATCGTCCCTTCTTTATTGAACTTAATTATTTCTCACATGTCATTTGAATTGATCATTTCGAAATCTGCTATATATCGCCCAACCTTTCCTTAATTTGTTGTGCAGGTTTTCCCTAAAAGTCTAAGCTTCGAGAACTCATCAGACGGCGAAATTTAACATCCGTAGCATGCTGTGTACCAAGTCTATAATACACATTTAACGGCAATGAATGGCTATTACCCATCGCTTTTGCATGTGCCTGCGCATTCGGAATTCCATCCTGTTTACTGAAAGCCCTTCTTAGCTATTAGAAAGCCCATAAAACAAGTGAAGATTTCAGCAAACATAGACGACAATATTAAGAAAGCCCGAAATGGGAAAGACAAACACAAGTTTAAGACTTACCGTTAGGAGGGCCAGCTGAAGTCGAAGCAACATAAAAAAAAGAACAAAAGAAGAGGAATTAGAGGTCAAGATTTCGAGAGAACTTCTTGATCAAAAGTTGTCCTTAGAGCGTTTGCCTTGTCATTGACAATTCCAACTCTTGAGCGTGCTGCTTAATTAAGTGGCTGCAGAAATGTTTGCTTCTATCAACCATCGGATTGTTGTATTGATCTTACCTGCAGCGTTTCCACAGTAGCGAAGATGACAGACCGGCGTTCTATCCAGTTCGTAGACGTAGAAACCACCACAGTTGCGAACACGAATGTTGTTACTCCATTGACAGCAGTTGTTGTTCCAGTGATAACATACTTTGCGAGTGACTATCCCTTGGGCTGGAGTAGGATGAGAGCCTTGCATCCATCCAGGAGCGTGGGTTCCACAATAATTCTTGGCTACACACTTGGTTGGCATAGCGGATCCTGCCTGACCGTTGAAGCGATACCAGCCTTTGGTGAGTTCATTCTTATCACACTTCAGCACGTTGCCTCTAGGAACACTCATGGATCGATCACGTGTATCCAATGTTTTGTACTTTTGGCATTCTAATGACAGTGACAAACAAACAATCGATCTATATTGTAAAACAGCATGGATACGTGGTGCGTGTGATAGAAGTGAATGACCAAGACTATATGGCGCACTGTTGGGTGTACAAGTATTGGTGTTGTTTTCACGGAATGACAAGAGCATCACCATAAGAGAAACATAAGAGCTACCTCTTTATCCTGTCATTATTTTCCAAGGCAGGGTCGTGCAGAAGATCCACACCTAATGCTATTAAGACTTGGGCACGAAAATCGTCCCCTTCTTTATTGAACTTAATTATTTCTCACATGTCATTTGAATTGATCATTTCGAAATCTGCTATATATCGCCCAACCTTTCCTTAATTTGTTGTGCAGGTTTTCCCCTAAAAGTCTAAGCTTCGAGAACTCATCAGACGGCGAAATTTAACATCCGTAGCATGCTGTGTACCAAGTCTATAATACACATTTAACGGCAATGAATGGCTATTACCCATCGCTTTTGCATGTGCCTGCGCATTCGGAATTCCATCCTGTTTACTGAAAGCCCTTCTTAGCTATTAGAAAGCCCATAAAACAAGTGAAGATTTCAGCAAACATAGACGACAATATTAAGAAAGCCCGAAATGGGAAAGACAAACACAAGTTTAAGACTTACCGTTAGGAGGGCCAGCTGAAGTCGAAGCAACATAAAAAAAAGAACAAAAGAAGAAGGAATTAGAGGTCAAGATTTCGAGAGAACTTCTTGATCAAAAGTTGTCCTTAGAGCGTTTGCCTTGTCATTGACAATTCCAACTCTTGAGCGTGCTGCTTAATTAAGTGGCTGCAGAAATGTTTGCTTCTACCAACCATCGGATTGTTGTATTGATCTTACCTGCAGCGTTTCCACAGTAGCGAAGATGACAGACCGGCGTTCTATCCAGTTCGTAGACGTAGAAACCACCACAGTTGCGAACACGAATGTTGTTACTCCCATTGACAGCAGTTGTTGTTCCAGTGATAACATACTTTGCGAGTGACTATCCCTTGGGCTGGAGTAGGATGAGAGCCTTGCATCCATCCAGGAGCGTGGGTTCCACAATAATTCTTGGCTACACACTTGGTTGGCATAGCGGATCCTGCCTGACCGTTGAAGCGATACCAGCCTTTGGTGAGTTCATTCTTATCACACTTCAGCACGTTGCCTCTAGGAACACTCATGGATCGATCACGTGTATCCAATGTTTTGTACTTTTGGCATTCTAATGACAGTGACAAACAAACAATCGATCTATATTGTAAAACAGCATGGATACGTGGTGCGTGTGATAGAAGTGAATGACCAAGACTATATGGCGCACTGTTGGGTGTACAAGTATTGGTGTTGTTTTCACGGAATGACAAGAGCATCACCATAAGAGAAACATAAGAGCTACCTCTTTACCCTGTCATTATTTTCCAAGGCAGGGTCGTGCAGAAGATCCACACCTAATGCTATTAAGACTTGGGCACGAAAATCGTCCCCTTCTTTATTGAACTTAATTATTTCTCACATGTCATTTGAATTGATCATTTCGAAATCTGCTATATATCGCCCAACCTTTCCTTAATTTGTTGTGCAGGTTTTCCCCTAAAAGTCTAAGCTTCGAGAACTCATCAGACGGCGAAATTTAACATCCGTAGCATGCTGTGTACCAAGTCTATAATACACATTTAACGGCAATGAATGGCTATTACCCATCGCTTTTGCATGTGCCTGCGCATTCGGAATTCCATCCTGTTTACTGAAAGCCCTTCTTAGCTATTAGGAAGCCCATAAAACAAGTGAAGATTTCAGCAAACATAGACGACTATATTAAGAAAGCCCGAAATGGGAAAGACAAACACAAGTTTAAGACTTACCGTTAGGAGGGCCAGCTGAAGTCGAAGCAACATAAAAAAAAAAGAACAAAAGAAAAAGGAATTAGAGGTCAAGATTTCGAGAGAACTTCTTGATCAAAAGTTGTCCTTAGAGCGTTTGCCTTGTCATTG